>JAHWXV010159351.1:0-24540 GCA_024586415.1 Phrixothrix hirtus
ATATATATATATATATATATATATATATATATATATATATATATCCCATAAACTGTATATAAAAATTATACTGCCCTAAATATATATTATGGGCATATTATAACCAATTTTATGTGTGCAAGAAATATATAATATTTATGCAACATAAATTTTCTCTGTGCTGTGTGGGCAGTTATCAACTATTAGTTCTAAAAACAATTCAGAACGGTATATAACAAACACACAAAACCTTCGGGTAATTAGTTAATTACTTCACGACGATCTGCAGATAGTTACTGCAGTATTATTACTCACTAAATAATTCCACGAAAATCTTACATAAATGAGATACACAATAATACAACATCTAATAACAATTTAGTCGTCATAATCCCTGCTACCTTCGCTTTCTGAAAATTTTAAATCGTCCAAACTGAAGATATCTACAGATGTAACTGCTACTGGAGACGAAAGTTCCGAATTTTTTAGAAAGCTAAATATATCGACAAGTAGCCCTTGGAGTGATGTCTTACAACTTCGAAGAGATGGATATATGTCTTAACTAAACTTATCTTGTTTCTTTGGTACTTTCATGCCACGCACGAAGGCATTTTGCGTTAGTCACCGGATGACTTGCACCTGAAAAACGATTTTTTAAGTATGTCCCGAACGGTACTTCCGTATTTTTTTTACTAAGGTTCAATTCTCCATTAAAATCTTTTTAATACAAAAACATGGTTAAGTGCGCAACTGACAATATTTTTGAAAGTTTTGTTAAAGTTGAACAAAAAATAAATTATGCAGAGTCAGTGGCATTAATTTCAGCCGCTATAAAACCAAATGTTAATGCTTAATGATTAAGATAAGTGTATTTTATAATAGCACATACCTTAATATGTAAGCTCCATAATTTACATAATAATGCAATGAATAACTAACAAAATATAATTGTTATTTAGGAAGCGTCAATTTTCAAGTGACCGTAATGCATTTTATGTCTATCAAGTTGTGTTTGCGGTATCTAAAAATTATTACAATAAAATAAACTGCTTTCTGAAGAAGTCCAGTTAATGTACATTAAGATTCTTGGAATTAATTAGTAAATTGTTTAATTACACTTATTTTAATTTTAAGCGGTCTCTTATATGGAGTTGTAGCACTGCGCGGCGGCGACCTGTCACGGCATCGCGTGTTGATTTTAAGTTTGACTGGCTCAGGCACCGGCTCAGATTGAAGTGTTTCGGGGTAGCTACATAATTATGCGCATGACCTGTAGGTGTCAAAGATTTCTTTTAACGAAAGGGCGAACCGAATGTTATATAAATATCAATCGTGCAATAAAAATTAAACATAAAAATATAAACTAAATTACAAATATAAGGTGCGCAACAGGTGGATTCAAAGTTCCCAGTTACGTGCAGAACAATGCCATCTGCATAGCCCTGGACAAACATTCCTTTAGAATTAAGTACCCTTGGTAGAGCATCAATTACTAAGTTTTATAAAAGTGGTGATAACGCCACCTTATAGGCAGCCTTTTGAGGCTGTTATTTTACAACAATTTAGAGTTGCCGTGAAGGTCCTGCAATCTAGTATAAGCCATCTACATTATGTTGGCGAACCTCTATCTAGAGCCGTGAGTTCTATAGGTGTTACCGTGATCCATTATCTGATTTAATTCCTGGGAAGTGAGTGTTAATCAGTGGTTTTAGTGTTTCCTCATTTGAGGTAAGTGTAGTTGCCCGATGAGAGCTTTAAATATCCCAATATAATTTTGGGGTCATGTTTGAGGGCCTTGTGTAATCTTGCTGCCTGAAGAAAAGTCTCAATGTCCCATAAAAAGGTTTACAAACCTTCCTCTTATTGCAGAAAATTGCCGATTTATAACTTCTCTGACAGATACTGTAAACCTCCCAGTCAGTCACTGAGTTAGTGTTCTTGGCCCTGTTATAGAGACGTCTGGTTTCTTCCCGGAGAGCATCTAAGGCATGATCGTACTATAGAACAGTTGTCCCTGTTTGCACAGAACAGTTCTCCTCAAATGCCTTGGTTAGTGCAGTCTTCAAAAGATTTGCTGCTAAATTTAAGTATGCTGAGTCACTAGTCTGACCAAACAGTATACTCATACGTGGACTGAGGGAATCTCTGAACGAATTTCGGTCAGTGCGTTTTGGGTTCCTGTTTTGGTGAGGTTTGTCTGATTTTCATTTGAAACTCAATATACCTGATGAAGGTTCTTGGGAAACCCTCTACCTGGTGATTGTTGTAAGGTGCCAGAGGAGCATAGTGTGATATCAAGTAATTACTTCCTTCTGGCTGTAACAAACATAAGTTCATTGCCTTGATTGGCAATGTGTAGATTAGTAATTCTAAGACATTCTATCAAATGAGTTCTTCTTTCGTTGATGTTAGTGATGCCCCATTCAGTGTAGCATGTAGCATGTAGCAGTGTAGCATCGCATCCGATATGGAGTTCCTTTCAGCTTTTCTTACAAAATTAGTTAAGACCCCTTAACTCCTTGAATGGAGAAGGGTCTAATAAATCAAATTGAAGATATGCAGAACAGATAGTTAGCTCATTTTTGCCATCTTGCGTCATCAAATATACAGTTACTGCAACAAGTCCAAGCCTTAGGATTTGGGGTAGAGGTATATTGAAAAATATATTTTGCAACTGACTTATGAAGATACCATAGTTTTTGTATGAGGGCTATTTGTATGCAGTTTGTTATTATCTTCCTGTCAAAGAGATTGCAGACCACGATGCAGTGCTGCAAGTTTATTTGATCCAGTCAAAGGGTCTTTACTGACTTCAACACTGTGAGGAACCCTCCTTCAAGGGCACAGGTGGTACAAATTTAGCAGCCAGAAGGTTACTTATCCTATAGAAAGGAATGGTGCAAAGTTGCATACCTTTACGACCTTCAGAGAGGATTCGTCAATGCCCAGAATTAGCCTGATCTCCCAAGGGGAATTCTGCATCCTCCATTCATAGGTCCTGCACAATTCAGGTCTTAAGCTAGGGTTTTGCCTGGCAAGGTGTCACAATAATGAATTGGTATCCTTGTGTGGTCCCGCTATTTATACTGCATCCTTATTGAGCTTAAAAAGTGCTGAAAAAACTACCACAGTGTTTTTGTTCTTCCTCTAAGGTAACAGTAGGCGTGACCTGTAAAGGCCCCTCTTTGCTCAGCTCATCGTCACTAGAGGCTATCCCATTCCAAGGCTTCCACAACCTTATTTGTGATCTTTCACTTCAGTTCTACAAAGATCAGCAGCATGGGATAGCCATCCAAAAGGATTACGCCCTAAGCATGATTTCCACAGTCATTGTTTAAGCCAATGTTGTCAACCTCTTTTCTGAGGTGCTATAGCCTCAGGTGGTGTCACTGGTTGATATTAGGCGTTTAGTAGATGCAGGATTACTTTTGAATTCCCTGTTTCCTACCACCTTGGGTTCAGTAGGAGTGGTGGTCTTCAAATAGCCCACCTTGGTTTATCCTTCAACTGCTTTTGTCCCCTTGAGTTTCCTTCTTTGGGCTCCAGATAACTTTGGTCGTTGATTAGGTAGTCTAGGATTATTCAAATGAACAATGATCTGCAACTCAACATATAAAAATTTCCAAAGCCATCTCGTCAGATATGGTACTGTCGAGGCAGCGCCCCTGGTTTCACGAATGTTTATGGTGATGCAGGTTCTATGATTGTTCCCACGAACCATCAGGAAATATAATGTCAAGTCCTCAAAACTTGATTAGAGGCTACTTGAAATGGATTTGCTCCTTCCCCATGCATCACCTTGCTACATGTCATAACTAGGGGTTAGAGATTTCTTAAGTGGTTATCTACTTGTAACTCAGGCAATTAAGCCAACGTCCCTGCTTTGCAATGTGGTTACAGGAATTCAACTAAGCTAGTGGTTATGGTTTTATAGTGTTGAGCTTTGAGCCTTTAGCCGCAACATGACAGCAAGACAGAGTTTAGTAAAAACAGGGCTACTATATGAAGGCACTCAGATGGATCTTATGAGCAGAGAGGTGGGTGGTAGAATACCTTCTGCCTGCCTGACTTTGAGTATGCAAGTTCACAGTGTTTATAGCCGTTCACTTACAACCCTCTACCTAGTCCCCATGAATTATTTCTTTATCTTTATTTAACTCAAGACTTCCCAATTACATTCGAATTGTTATGTAGGTTTCTGTAGAACCTGTAGGATACTAGCACTATTTGAACATTTAACAGAAAGACAAAAAGTACTGAAAATTATCCCTGTCACTTTATGAGGTAAATATTTCATAAAGAATTGATTTTTCAAAGAAACAAATTATAAAATCTTTTGAAGTGTACATACTTTAAACTAGATAAAGTTTTCAAAGAATATTTTATTACAAAGAGAATTTGAAACAACGTATTTAAAGAAGGGCACAAAATTTCAAAGTACGTAATACTAAATTTAAGAATAAAACTAAATGCCAATAGATGTTTATTTAAGGTGACTAACTGTTCTGATTTAAGGACAGGACCTTCTTTTGAAAGATTTGTTCTGCTTAAATAAAATGCCCTGTTTTGTCCTGACATTTGATGTATCTTCATTGCACTATCAACAGGTAGTTTTAATTTGTAATTAATTAATTTTAAACATACAATAAAAGTGATTTATTTGATAAGGTAACTATTTAAAAAAAAATTGTGGAATATTTTTTCTGTTAGTGTTGCTATGGAGTGAGTGCAAATATATAAATTTTTTAAATAAAATGAGCATCCTTAGTAAATTTATTGCATTTTGTGGTATACCCATTTTGTCAAATATATTTTGTTTGCCTGGGTACCCATGTTCAAATAGAAAGAGTACTTTCTAACATATGTAATTATTGGACAAATGATAAAATTCAATTAAAAATAGGTTCTGAATACAGTAAAACTAAAAGATCCGTGCACTGAATTTTATAAAATGGTGATTATGAATAAGAAGTTGTGCGTGTCCCACACATTATTGAAAAAAATACCGTTTTAAATATGATGAATCGTTAAAGTAAAAATTTTGTATATTGTTTATGTAATTTTGAATTAAAATAATATGTTATTTAATTACAAAGGTTTATCTTTTTATATAGTTTCAAAAATATAAATTAGTTACTTAAATAAATAATTATTTTCAGATCAGTTACGTTAAAGAATAATTTTTGTAATAATGTTTTTTAAGATAGATAACTATACAGAAATTTTTGAAATGTTCTGCTTTTTAATTTAAAAAAATTGGTCGTCTTAATTTATTTGAACATGTAATGTTACTATACAGACCAATCTTATTCTTTAAAATATATACAAATGAAAAATGTGAAAAACATGTAGTGTCCAAAAGTAATTTAATTTAAATTCATAAATAATATTCAGGTAAACATCATATAATATATTTCCAAATGATTTTTCAGCATTACTATAACCATTGTTTAAGTATATACTTAAACAATGCTACAACCTTAAACTAATTTATTTTAGAGTGAATAGTTAGCATTTATACAGTCACATTGAGAGCATTTCCTAGTATAACTGTTATATGAATTGTTATATTCCATTTTAGAGAAACACTATAATTAGTTTAAAAATATTTAAATTTTCACACTCCATTAATATGAATACGTAAATGATTTTTCAAGACCTGTTTATGAGCACATGAGTAATCACATTGAGAACACTTAAATGGCTTTTCTCCAGTATGGGTACGCAAATGAATGTTCAAACCTTGTTTTTGTGCACTACTAAATTCACATTGAGAACATTTATATGGCTTTTCTCCAGTATGGATACGCATATGAATTTTTAAACCTTGTTTTTGAACACTACTAAAATTACATTGAGAACATTTAAATGGCTTATTTCCTGCATGATTAAACAAATGTAACTTCCAGCTATATTTATGCACACTGCTGAAGTTACATTGAAAACATTTAAAGGGTTTCTCTCCAGTATGTATAAGTAAATGGATCTTGTGCCTATGTTTGTGTATAGTACTAAAATCACATTGGGAACATTTAAATGGTTTCACTCCAGTATGAATTTGAATATGTCTTTTTAAACTTTGTTTATGAAAACTATTAAAATCGCATTGAGGACATTTAAATGGTTTCTCTCCGGTGTGGTTAGCCATATGTCTTTTCAAATTACCATTTTGAGAAACACTATAATCACAGAAAGAACATTTAAATGGTTTCTCTCCAGTATGGATACGCATATGGTTTTGTAAATTATACTTATATACACTACCAAAATCACATAGTGAACATTTAAATGACTTCTCTCCGATGTGGATACGCAAATGCATTTTCAAACCTTGTTTATACACACTGCTAAAATCACATTGCGAACATTTAAATGGTTTCTGTCCAGCATGAATACACATATGACTTTTCAAACCATGTTTATACATACTACTAAAACCACATTCTGAACATTTATATGGTTTCTCTCCAGTGTGAATAAGCATATGTATCTTCAAACCTTGTTTATGCACACTACTAAAATCACATTGAAAACACTTAAATGGTTTGTCTCCAGTATGACTAGCCATAATATGAATTTTCAAATTACTATTTTGAGTACACTTATAATCGCAGTGAGAACATTGAAATGGTTTCTCTCCAGTATGTTTACGCAAATGAACCTTCCAACTGTGCTTGTGCATACTACGATAGTCACATTGGGAACATTGAAATGGTTTCTCTGTAGTATGAATATTCATATGAATTTTAAGATTTGTTTTTTGTACAGTACTAAAACCACACTGAGAACATTGAAATAATGTTGCACCACTAAAGTTATATTTATGAATAATACTAGGTTCTGTATTAGCTATCGATTGCAACTGCTCCAGACCTAAAGAGGTTTCTATATCGGATAAATCAACATCTTCCGTTTTAATTTCAATTTTATCAGAAAATTTAGAACCCTCTAAATACAAATTCTGTGTATATGCAAAGATACGACAGAAATATTCATCAAGTTGTCCTTTACTTTTGTAAAATTTATGAATAAATCTGTTTATAACATAAAAAGATTTAGTACATTGTACACATAAAATTTCTTTTGAATTAATGCGTAAATCCTGTTAATAAGGCTGTTAAAAGTTATACTAAAAATATAATATAAACTTACTAATTGAGGGCAACACAAGTACAATTCTTTGCGGAATGATACCTCTTGACTATTTAATTCAGTTGCATCTATGCAAGCTGGGCTTAAATTTTCCTCAACTGACACTGAGCAAATTCTACAGCTTTCAGTAAAGAACTTACTACTATCATAATTATTTATAAACATATTTTTAGAGATTATTTAACTGCTTTCACTTGGATAATTTTTAATTCTTAGATTTTCACTTGTAAATTATCAAATTTTAATTTAATATTTATGCTACCTACTTTTTACATTTATCAATTTGACGAGTTGGTAGTTCTTAGGGACGATATTGTAATTGATGATTCTATGAGATGTTCAAATAAATTTAAATGCCAATGTACGTTATCATATTTTTTAGGCCCTGAATAAAGATACGTATCCTGAGAATAATTTTTATTTTTAAAGATACGAAATGACGTCATCGAATTTTATGACCAATTAGATTCACGTATTTTAAAAATTTATTATATTTTAAAGATATAAAGTATTCCTTTAACGTCAATCGAACTACAAATTGACGTTGTCGGTCTTTATGATCAATTAAATGCACATATTTTAAAAATGTTTTATACCCTAATGTAATAGAACATTCTAAAATATTTTAATTTTTAATCTCTAACAGTAGCTTTAAAATGTATTATAAATTTAAAGTTAAAAAGATTTCAGTTTGTAACTGATATAATATAATAGATACATTAATCTTACATGCTGATGAGTTGGATGCCGTCAGTTTGTATCTTTATTAATAAAAATTATTAATTTGATTTTGTATCTTTTATAAAATGAGAAAAGCAAACGTCATAGGTACTATCTAATATTATTGTTTTAAAGAGGTGGCCAGTTTTTGACACCAAATGCAGAGGCATTAATTTTCTCATTTCCCATACTTTTTTAAAACAATTAGTGTAAACAGTATTTGATCCTCCTTAGTTTAGAAAGGAACTTGTTACTATATAAAATTATATGATGCCATAAATGCATTTAATTAGATAAATAGTTTATTATATACCAAGTGTTCCAAGTCCCTCTTGAAGGATTAGAAAGCACTTTAGTCCTGAGGTATACGTGTTATTTTTTGTACTTTCGAATAATTTGAAGTCAAAAGGGCCAACGAAAATAAAATTGCCTGATTTTGACATTGACAGTTCATTCAATTTATCAACGTATGTTTCACAGCAAATACTATTTAAATTTTATTAGCGAAGCGCTATAATAACGCTTTCAGAAATATGTAATTGTAATTGATTAATTTTTGTTATTGCCATGGATTTACTTTGTTTATGCGGGGTTTTTAGTACTTTAATTCCCTTGGGACTATGTAAAATTTTAATCCCTTGAGATTAAAAGTGTCGCTTTAGACATGGAAACAAGTGATTAAAAATAACATTTTAGTCCCGGAAGTGCAAAAACATCTTTAAAACGGATATTAACGCCGCTCATGAATAACAGCTGATTATTGTAGTTTGTATTCAACTAACTGAATATTTATTACCACTTACACTACATAAAATTAGATTTAAGTATTATATACAATTCATATTATTTTTTACCACAACGTTTTCTACAGTAGAGCGACATTTAATTTAAGTATATGGTTAAGTTAAAACGGTGCAACTAGGCCTTAGAAACTCATATAATAAAATACTACACTTTAATGGTGAATTCTAATGGATGCACTAATACGAACTAGTGCGCTTTTTTGCTCAAATATTTAAATTTTTATATTCCACCCTAAAGTAAGATTAGAACTCTTTTATTGAGGCTAACTTGGTTTGCACTGCACCGTGTAGTATAAAATTAAACTGGTGCCGAATGTGAACAACATCAGTGAAATTCACCAAAAATAATGTATCACGTCCCTGTTTGTATGTCCACAGTAAAAGTAAAAATAATCATCAGTGCAACACAACTATTATCACTCACTTTTCGAAAAATTGGGGCATCACATTGGATGCAATAGCCGTTTCGGTGTTGGTTTTATTAACTCATAACTAAAGTTTTAAAACGACTGTACGATAACATCTTTCCTCTTTAGTACATACTCTTGGGGCAAGTTACAAATTTGTATTTAAGTTTGAGGTTTTGAGGTTAAGGTTTGTACAGTAAACCTTTTTGTTTCTAAAATATGGATGCAGTAGAGATATAAAATATACATATATTTCAGCAAGTAGTTCCCATTCCACTCGACATGCACGTGATTAGTGAGATGAATATACAACTGATTGCAAAAATCTTATTTGTATTAGAAACTCTAAAAATTTGAGGACTATTTATAATGTAGAATGTCTTACATTACAATCTGAAAAAAGCACGACAGAGAATGTAAAAATACCGTATTTAAATGGAATAAATACGAATTATACTGGTAAAGTTTTAAAGCATATACTAACTCTCACTATACTGTATCTACATGTACATGAATGGCATACATATTATTCAAAAAGTTGCAAATGTTTGATGCGTTGTTAACGATTTTTGTTTATTTTCGATTCTATCGCTTAAAAATTTACATTTTAGCTAGAATAATAATTAATAGCGCCTATGGCTATTTCCTTATTCTCACGCATCATCTGCCGTCCCGTTTTGGGGACTATTTTGTGTTTAATTAAAAGTTAAATTTAAAACTAGGCTTGTTATCAGTATCGAATTGACTGTTAAATCGTAAACCAAATACGAATGTCATAATGAAATAAAGTTTGTTAAACTTTCGTTCACGATTTTCTCAAAGTTTTGGAAAATACTTCAATTTAAATTTCGACAGACTTGAGAAGTAGTTCGCCTTATTTTGCGACGAAGTTCCTCCCTAAACATCCTGCGATTTCAGAAACGGTTAGCCAAAGTTGCACATGAAAGTTCTATCAATTCTACAATGTCTTCTGCATTCTTCACTTCGCTAGAAGACAGTTCTGTTATTTGACAGTAATTTTGAATGGTAGATGGCTTTCATTCCAAATAATGTAGCTTGCAATTTTTTCTTCAGAATCAGAACTAAATGAAATTTCTACTTATACAGCATCATAAAACTGTATTCACAACGAGAAATTAGAATAATCTTTAAAACAATGTCGTTTAACATATTGTAAATTTTATAAATAGTACTTGGCTAGTTCTTTAAACTACATTGATTCGAACATTAGTGAAGATATAGATTGGGGAAATTCAGCGATTTGGCGATTTTAAGGGGTGAAAATACTCCTTAAAGTTGATGCTGTGCTGTAACATATTTGCAGATTCATATAAAAGCAGTCATCAGAATCGAATAAAGCAAATGCTAAAATATTCTGCACGTATCTTATTTTAAGCATGATAAGCACTCCTAAGAAAAATTAAAGCTGCCATAAACACCCTTTAATATAAAATAATCTGTTCGAAAAAATGTTGAAAAGAAGGTAAAAAGTTTAATTGAAAATTATTTTAAACGGGGATCCTGCCTTTGTAGTTGTAGAGAACATTAATTCATACTTAAGCAGCCACAGTCAAGAGTTGCCAGATTACATTCCAAACGTTTAAAACGCCTTGATAGGGGTGATAAACTCCCACGCATATGGATGTTTTTAAAATAGTATTCCAAACTTCTATAGCGTATAGTAAGGAGAGTAGAAGTACTTCGATGCACGTGGTACAATGGTGTGTACAGGTTGTATTCCGGTATCTATAAAGTAGTATAGCTTAAAACATATGTGATAGCTCTATTGAAAAATCCGCCGCTGTGCAGTCAGCTACTTGATCTTGTTAGAAATAGCGATGCTGTTAGAAATTTTTATATATACACAGGCATGTGGTTTCGAAATATTTTTCAATAAGCGTATTATGCTAATTTTACCACACTTCAGCACAAATATATATTACATTTTTTTAACTATCTGTTTGTTCGATTTAAATTTAAAAATATCATATTAATATCGATGAAAGTTATAAAGTTTATAGATTACATCGTTGGTATCAATTTAATTTTTGTGCCATACCGACACCTCAACTGGTTCCGAAGTTACAATGTAAAACTTCTCTAGAATAACGTACTCTAAATAAGATGTACTACGCTCGATAATCTGTGGTATAAGAACAAGTGAGGTATGCCGCGTGTGTCGCGGCAGACCTGAATTTATGATGCAGGGTAGCCGAAGTAAGAAATGAAGGAAAAAGGAGAAGAACGTATAGTAAGCCGACAAAGGGCGCCCGAAGCAAGAAATGAAAGAGGACAAGAGCGTATAGTAAGCCGACAATGAGAAATCGCGAGTGACCGCTAGTCAGTAATAAAAATAAATAAATCTCACATACAAGTAGAGATCGTCAAAAAACGTTTTAGGTAGCATATTTAGTGATTCATACATAATAGTTACTATACGCTAGAAATTAGGCACCATTACAATTATTACCTACAAACTGTGTCTAAGTTTCAATTTTACAAATAAAAACAGAATGAAATGTATATTAAGAATTGTTAATAAACATGAATAATAATTATCTAAAGACGTATACACCTACTGATTTAGAATATGCTGTCAGTTAATGACTTATTTAATATAACGCTTTTAATGAAAACTTAGTGTGAACGGAGAAATACCTAACTCCTTTTCATCAAGTCATTATTTATTGTCAAGTTCGACTTGACGCTTCCAATACTTGTAGAACCATTTGATTTATATTGTTCGCCGAATATTAAACAAGGACAAATAATTCTAATGAACGTTGCAAACCAAGGCCGCGACTCACATTCATTCATGTCTTAAGATTTGACTCGACAAGCAATTTTCAAAGTAAAGCTGTGGGCTTAAAACGCATAAACGTTTCAACGTAACCTAAAACATTTTCTCAGTTTTCTAAAAGTGTTTAAAGAAGTCACACCATGTTTAACTTTAAAATAATTGCGGTTGATTTAGTTTCAGCCGAATTAATTTTTTTAAATTATAGATTCTTTGGAAGCATCCGGGTCAACCTCTTTAAATTTTAAGAGCAGTTTCTAAGTACATCATAGTTTCTAGTTTCCGTTACTACACTCTGTATAACTAGTGCCTCTGAAGATTTCAACTCTGAAAGAAATTGGCAAGCTATGATTCTAATTAAGTAATTAATAAATTGACTTTCGATCGCTTGTATATTTTATGCAACACATCAAGAATTACAAGCAGATCCAGAATGCCGACCCGAGCAGATGTTCTTATCATACTATGAAGTACGAAATTGTACAATTACAATTGCCGGATAAACCCAAAGTAAGAAATCTAACAAGCAAGAAGATGCGGCCTTTAAGTGTGACGCACCCTATGTGCGGTATATTATTTATTCAATGATGCCACATAATCTAACCTAAATTTTACTTCCTAATTTAAATAGTTTTTAAATTATAATATTGTAAGAATTTGTATTTTTTACTATAAAAAGTATGCCATCAGCAGGTTTTCATGCGTGTTGCGTTCCTCACTGTTACAGTTCCTCTGATTACAGCTCTAATGTAAGCTTTTTTAGATTCCCAAAGGATTCATCTAGGTATTTATGTATTTTGAAGTTATACATAAAATAGTCATATAAAGTAGATTACATTCTGTAATAGTTATTTATTTTCAGATGTCAAGAATGGAAGCAAAGAGTATCTGTCCCTAAATATGATGGATATTCTGCAGAACAGTGTTATAATCGGTTAAGAGTATGTAGCCTGCATTTTGAGGATAAGATGTTTTCAAGCATGCAGAAAAATCGTTTGACGCGAAGTGCTGTACCAACGTTACTAACAGAGGACGGTAAATATTATATCAGTACAAGTTTATTAAGTTTGTCATTACTTAAAAAAAGATTAAATTTATTCGCTATAATGATCATCATGTATTACTGAGTGAAGATTTTAATTTTGATAAATGCCAAGAAATACATTAAATGTGTTAAAGTTAACATCAACAAATGATTTTGGTACAAATTACAGAGCTCATACCTGTTATATAAACTTTCAATATGACTTATTCTGGTGTGATAGAACGATGATTCTATTAGATATTTAAAATAAAATACCTGACTTCTAAAGGATTCTAATTTATGCCTTTCTTGGAAAAGATTTTGCCGCTTAAGATTTAATGATGGTTGTATATGCTAGAATCATTTTCAAGATTTTGCTTTTTTAGATAAGACAAGTGGGAGCAAATTAATGTTGCAGAAGGTCCCTTTAAATATTAAAGTGGAAAATATTGCAGCACCAGTAACTGTTGCTCAATTTGAAATTGATAGAAATATAGAAATATTAGATGTAGCGAACGAAATTGAAATTCCAAGTAAGTATTGTTTGTGCAAAAAACATTTTGCAAGGTAAAACATTTAAAATGTTTAGCTTCGACAGAAAAAGAAATTGAAGATAATTTAATAGATACGACTAAAGTAGAATTAAATATAATAGATCAATTGGAGAAAGTAATGCCAGTTCTTGAGGAAGGTGAGAATTGTATTTGTTGATTACATATTATCGATGCCAAACGGTATGAGTAGAAATCGCAAAATCAATCGAAAATATTTAACTAACATAAATCAAGATGTAAAAGTAATTCAGTAAATTATTTTATTTTAGTTTTTGTAATTGAAACAGCTAGTGCAGATATGTTGGGTCATAAAATAGAAAGGCCAATTTCTGTACCAAATACACCATTTTCCACAATAGACTTGCCAACTTTTAGAAACACACAAATAAAATTAAAAAATGCTCGGATCAAATTAAAAAAGCAGGGTAAAATTATTAAAAGTTTACAACAAACCAATAAACGATTGAAGCATCGTGAAATGGTTTTGAAGGAATTGTTGCGCTATATACAAAAGAATAACTTAATTTCAGAATTTGCTCTTGAAACTGTTATGGTTGGTAAGTTAATTGTAAGTTACTAAATCTGAAACAAATATTTTAGGATGACATACCAGACAAAATAAAGGTCACTTTACTGAAAAAGAGAATGAAGTATCAAATCCAATCTCAAAATGCCTAAATACATCAAATAAATTGAAGAATTCTTCTCAATCACCTATGGATACATAACATACTAAATAATGAGAAGGGGAAAAGGCACTTTAGAATGAATTTTCACATTTAACTGGAGATTAGATATTTTGTGTTAAATCAGTTGAAATAAATTTTGTTGTAATTGATTTAACGTGCTAAATTGTACTCATAATTTTTCCCTGGAATGTAATTTTATGAATAAAATCTTTTTATATTATGGTAAGGATTTATAACTATTGAGTGTAAAATTGTCTGAGATTCTGAAATTAAAGGATGGCACAACATGGTGGTCAATGTCACCTCCAATATTTAAGACTTGCATTTTACAGTGTTTGAGTAAAATTTAATACTGTTTTATTTGAAATACAGTTATAAAATTTACTGTGAATTTTTCTATTCTACAGAGCCATTGAAATTGATTGAAGTATGTTTACATTTGCCACGCAATCATTACTTTGTACTAATTCATACATGTAACTTATAGTGCATTCAATTGAGCTGTTCCAATACAATATTAGTGCATGCTTATAATGTCATTGTTCTAAACCGGTTTTGCTCTGGTTCTCTTCAAGTGCAAAGGTCAATCGCACACTTGATGTTATTGAGTGCCGGTAAAAGCATATCGGTAACAACTAAAAGGTTGAATTTATAATCATGGATAAGAAAAACGAAAGCATTAACATTATACATAATTATTAATCAGGATGATAGATATTTCTTATATTTAGATATGTAGTTGTTTGATATTTTAAGAGATTGGTATCTAATTTAATATCTATTATACATCAATTTTCGTTAGATTCTGATAAGGGGCTAAAATCTTACATAAATGGTGTATATAGCAGTGGCGCTATAAATATCCCAAACCTTTTCATTTTGCTCTTTTTTAGGCCAAGCTTCAGAACGTGCTCTTAAAATTTCCTCATCAGATAAACTTCTATTTGAGTGAGTTTTAATAATTCTTATTTTTGCGCCATTTTATATGCACTATAATAGTCGTGCTGAGTGTGCATTGTAACGGTGCAGTTGGTCAATCAAACATGAAAAACTTAAAAAGTTTTTGAACTAAACTGTCCAATCGAATATACAAAATGCATCCAGTGCGCATTGAGTGCAATTAATACATGCCAATCAAAAGCACCATTAAAGAAGGCTGTCTATATGGTACCATGTGAAATAAAAATCAAACAAAATTTTACTCTGATAGCACAGCCAACTAATTTGAATTAAAACATGTTCAGTTACTAAATCTGATACATTTTTAATCTGTATTATTGTGTTGTTTACATGTTTTGGCAAAAAATTAGCAAAATTTAAAAACAAGAGTACTTGTGATTTTACAATTACAGTAATGGCTTACAACCAACGCATTTCTAAAAACAAATTAATTATCCGTTTTATATTTCGAAAACCTTTTTTTAAGATTTGCTGTGTTACATTATTTACAATTTTTATTATAACCTGTATAAGTTAATTTAATATGTGTAAACTAAAATTATACACCTTATGTTTTAAATGTCCAAACGTAATCAACCACATTGCGTTCAAGTTGAAGGTGCTGTTGGATCTTTGTAATTAAAATCAACTCGATCCAACATTAGAAAAATGAAATAAATTAACATATATTTCAATTTTCTAAAATTATTGGAAAAAATATAACTGTATTTCTAAAGGTAAACCAAGTAGTTCTCAAATAATAAAAAAAATGGACAGTTGGGAATAAAAAATCTATAAAAAAAAAGTGAACAGTTTACATGTGGGTTGAAACAGAAATCCATAGTAAGTGCAAATAAATTAAATATCGAAGTTCTGAAACAAATTGTACTAACAGGAAGGGTTCTGTTCTTCTGATGTAAAAATAGAAAAAATAAAATGTCACCATTGTAAAATGAGTTGTAACAATAAAGGTAAATATTAAAATTCCAGTAGGGTTAGCAGTTTATCAGACAGCATCCTCGACGGTTTTTGTCACAAACAAAAAACTAATCCTAAAAGTTTGAAATAGAGACTTGAGATTGGTAATAAGGATCCAGGATAGGGAACACTAGAGAAAATAAAAACCCCAATACGTGAAACTCTGTGGCAAGATATAGGTACACCGCTTAATATATAAACACAAAAAATCTAAAGTGCTATCATCTGCATCATAAGTCTTAGAGATTACAAACGCGAATGTAATAAATAAAATTTAATTAAAAATGCGGGAGTTTTTACCAAGTTATTTAACGGAAAACTAAACAGATCCTGAGGCAGGGAAACAAAAAAGTTTCTGACAAGTTTAAGGCCGAAGCGGTCCAATATAGCAAGAGTCCTAATCGAATTGCAGTTTAAAGGAACTATTATAAAAATCTAACTTGCATAAGGCAAATAAAAATCGCAGTGGTTATAGTTTTAATTTACATCTGATAATCTCATCTTGGTAGAATAGTAGAATTTTAAAACATTTTAATATAAGATTAACTTTACGATCTAGGATACCTTCCTTTTAAAGTAAAGTTATTTAACATTGTTGATTTCATTTTGTAGACAGATTTGAGGTACTTATTCTAGACAGGTCATTGAATCTTTTGTAACCATCTGCAGAATTTTAATTTTGAATATCTAATTTTCCATTTGCAGATAAATTGATTTTATATTTTAAAATAAATTTACAAAAGAAATGTGATCCTTGGTTATTTATTTGAAGCAAATGTCGATTTGGTAGAAACCTACAAAATTTAAATATAAAATTTTTAATTTACTCCAGGTAAAGATATAACTACAGTAAATCTATTGTTCTTAAAGAAGGATCTTTGATCCTTGGGCATAATTCATAATAAAGTCTTAAAATACGTTGATTACTTAACTAAAAGCCAGTTCACGCATAAAGTAAAGCGCGTAGTAAATATAATTAGAGCAAATTGCTCAAAACTGACAACAGGTAACCAATACTGCATACGATGTAAACAAACAATAAGCTGCGCTATTGATAAGCTTGTGTGACGTCAAATTGTGTGTGCCTCGTATTTGCATAAGCGCAACTTTGCGGTAAATGTTCAATTATCACTGAATTTTGGTATAGAGTAGTCGAAAGTATTAAGAACTATGCTTGTTAATTACTATTTACTCGCAATTCTTATAAAATAGTAAATTCTATACAAATTAATATGTGCGCTTATACGTGAAAGGTAAATATTAAAACGGCCACACCTTGTATACTTAGCTTCAAGGATACAGCATTGAACTTTGTTAATTAATCAATTTTCAAAGAATTTCAGCTGTGCAGTGTGTGAGTAGTGTAAGATATGAGATTCTGGTGCACCCCCCATCACCACTTTCTTTACTTAATGAATTAATTGCTTCCTAATGATATCCGTATTCTAAAACTTTGCTTTGTAATGACTCCTACATCCCAAAGTTATGACTTAATTTCATTTATAATGAGTTTTTATTCATGTGACGTTATGAACCAGTATGGCACGAACTGAAATACACGGTAAACTATAGCGTAGTTTTAATTACGTGAGGTCATAATTCAATATAGCGCGAATAGAAATAAACAAACATCGTTCCTTTTTTTATACAAATAAAAATGTTAAAATCCAACATGGCGAGGATTGAAATACAGGGTATATATCGCCCCTTTTGCAATACCAATAAAAATATTAAAACCCAACTGAGTTACATGTTAAACATCGCTTCTTTTGAAATTTTTAAATATTAAATACTCGTATATAATATTTTACTTAAATAAGTGTATTTTATGAAGACAATAATATTGAATTGTGGCAGTGCAATAAAATACGAATTTAAATAAGCCGTGGCTATAATAATTACTTTAAAGATATAATACTGATTGTGGAATAACATCTTCAATGTCATTATTACCTGTATCAATTGTAAATTAATTTTAAATTCAGATTATTAATCTTTCCATAACCTTATTGCTTTTTTGGAATGTTTACCACCAACAATATACTTATTTTACCATTTCCTAATTTCATTGTTTAAAAGTAATAATTAATTTTCGTTTCTGGTTTGCCATATAAGTGCTTAATTGAGTTTTTCTCCAGTACCGTGCATATATGGCCGTATTTAATCATTTTGTATAGAAAATTAGCATGAAACGCCTTTACACATTTAGTTATATCTTAAAAAGATATTTACTTAGAAATATATAATAAATTAAATATCGCATAAGTTGTTAACATAATTAGCTTCAGTTGTTCCATTTTGTTTAGGATTTAAATCAATTTATAAACATTTGATGAAAAAGACCTGGATGTAGAAATTGTTTAGGCAATTATTTTCTTGAAAAGCCATTTTGTAAACAATTTCTGCCACTATTTAAAATTACATAAACAGTACTTCCAAACGACTACTTCATTTGATCAATAAAAAGCCTTTTATTGAAAAAAAAGTTCAATTTTTTGTTGTAAAGCTACTACGACAGTTTCAAAAATTATTTCTACTACTGGAGGATTTTCGTCAAGTGTTTCGATTTTCTTAAACAAAGAAGTTCTAAATAATAGAGGTATATTTTTTATTTGAACAGTATAGTTTTTAAATAATCTGTTATTACATTTCGTCAATTATCGCATATTTTGATTATGTTATTTTAGTTATGAACCCAGTAGTTCGCGATGTTATTGCATTGATAGAGCTAGGATTGAATGTCAAAACCATGTTTGGTATAAAAACATAACTCAATTTTTAAAATCGCTTTATTTACATGTACCATCTGCCTTTTAAATTCTAGAAATGTCATACAATTGTTGTGTGCAGTGCTCTTCCACTACAAGAAAGGTATAAAGATACCTACTAATGTTTCTTTAAGCGTATTACAGATGCCAATTTTTTCCGTTACGAAATTAACTAAATTGTCAATGCTTACGCCCTCTGTTATCAATGACCAAAACGTTTTCGCTCTCTTAATAACGAAGAAAAGTGGTAAACGTTTGAGAAATTTTTGTTGAATTAACTAATTTCGTGCAAATTTTACGTTACGATAAGGAGAAATGATATTTTTCTTCTCACTTTTACCTAAATATAAGCTGACTATACGATGTAACAGACCCCTTTTGGTGTAGTAATAGTAGTGGTTATTTATGTAAAGAATTATCAAACAGTGTGTTAGTTGACTATGTTAGGAAGGTAAAATTAGAAATGTTCCATTTCGTAATTATTAAATTGAATATACCTAATGAATTTTAATAATATAATTGTATTTCAATTTTAAATTAATTTTTAGAATTCAGAATATTAATCTTTGTTGTATGTGTAATGTGTAACTTTTTTATTTTAGAAATAATATGTTTTAAGTACAATTAGGAATTTCTTAGGAAATATTTCTTTTGTTAGACATGAATAATGCATTAGCGTTTTTGACTTACGCATTTTTAATAAATTTACATTAATAGTAATAAGTCAACCATCGATTATACATAAACTGTAACAAAAAATTCTCTAAACTTAGAAAGTAATCTTTAATGCATAATGAAATCGGAAACCTCGAAGACTTTTCTCTATAACCTTATTATTGCGTTCTTTGAATTTCTACTATTAAAGTCGTGGCTGCAATAAATTTTACTTGAATGAATAATTAAATGAAGGCATTATAGATTTTTTAGAATCTGTTAAAAAGGACGTGTTACTTAAAGCTTATAATAGACTTCTTCAAAACAATATAATCTTATCAATTTGAGAATTAAGAAACTTATATTAACATTCAAATGTTGGAAAAATCATTATAGAATGATTAAATCTAATTTAAAAACATTTTAAGTACCCGTTATGCTCTTTATTTAAATTTAATAATATATTTTTCATCTGGACATTAGTTAAAAATAAATTAAAAGTATGTCTGGAGAAAATAGTAAAACCGCGTTATTAATTGAATATTTGGAATTTTACCGTTGAAAGAAAGTACGAAAATATACCACGCCATTGTTTTCATTACAGTACTTATCTCTTTTTTAGTTGAGTATACATGATGGTATAATTAATTCTGCTGGGACATTTCTTTTTGAATAAAACAAAGAAATTCTAAACCCTGCGGAAATTATAAAACATTCTATATATTAATTTTTAACGGAAAAGGTATTGGTAGAACCTCAACTCGCTAACCATTTAAAGACATTGTTTGCGATAACCAAAACTTTTAAATTATAAATATGATGTCTATTACTTTATCGATTTTATTGTAATTTGTTAAATTAGAAAACCCCGAATTTAATAGTTTTTGTTTCTGTATCAGATATTGTCAAATAAATTTTTATTTATCGGATTATTTGTATTTTATATTACGTACATACATTTGTAAATTAATGTCTTTGAAAATTCAATAATAATTATTAGACTGTCAGGTTATTTATCAGATTTATCAGGTGTCATTATATTTATCAGGTTGTGACGTTAGTGCGAGATAAAATCAGAGAAAAGAAAATTACAAGAAAGAAATTGGCTCTTCACGTTAACGTTACAAAGGGGATAGAGAAAAGGCCCACGGTTAATTTAATTTTGTTTGGAAAAGAGAGAAGTGGATCCTAGATCGTAATCTAAATTAATTAACGACAAATTAAGTTGAGAGCCACGACATCTATCCTAATACACACACACAGGCACGAGCGCGCGCGTTCACGTACGCACACACTCACACATACACACACACACACACACAGTACCTCGTAGTAACTCAATATCAAAAATTATCAAGTAAGTTCGTCTTATAAGCTGTATAAAATAAAATAAAGGACGGACTATAATGCAACTAAAATAAAAAGATGAATTGACAATGTAACAGTTGTGTCACTATCATTAAACAAGGTGTAAAATATTAAAGCAATTAACCATAACGGTATCTGAAATTTAAAAGAATTTAGATTTGATTAAGCATTCGCTCAAAGAGGAAACATTTCATACATGAAAAGGAAATAATACGCACAACATAATTAGTCACAAAAACAGAAAAGGATAGATATTCTTTGTTTTGAAACAACCCTACATGTTAATTAATTGATCGCTGGAATCGAAATCATGCTAAAAGAAAGGGGGGGGCTTTTTGTCATAACGAATAAGGTTGAACTCGCCAATCAGAAAATCTGATTTTAAAACAAAGCATTTCGCAGGATAAATTCTCTAGGTAAAACTGTCATATTTCTGAAGGTTATTTACAATATTGTATGTTCAAGTTCTTTGCTCAAACACTATTTTTGCAATGGCTACTTCGAATGATTATCTTATTGACGGTAGCTGTCACTTAATATTTTTGCCGGGAAGGTAGGTTTCAGTCAGAGATGGGTAAGGGTTCTATGGGTCGTCTCATATGACCTATTTAATTCGCTGGCTAACTGTTAAGCAGAATTTATTTTACGTACAGGAAAGTTATGTTGACTAATTTTCACTTTTTGATTCTACCTCGTATGTTTTTATTTTATTATTCGCCCTTAATAACAGTTTGCCCTGTATGCTTTTGTTTTACGAGTTTTGATTCAGTGTAACACTCCAGGATAATGTCATATTTTTGATGTCTGTGCACTTAATGACTTTACTTATTTTTAATCCACTTTTAATTGTCAATTAAAACTTGCAAGTTTTAGGTTTTATTACACTTAACGCTGCAGTTTTGGTTATTTATTAATTCATTCAGTTCTGTACCTTTATTAATTTTAAGACTGCGTTGGTCTCATTATTTTTGAGCTTAAGGCTCTATTTTCTTTATTGTATGTATTATTTATTATTTATTATATGTATTAAATCAACCAATATTTGTTAATTATGTTTATTATTTAACTAAGTAGAAAGAATTATATACAAGCAGGTTTTCATATAACTAATATTTACAAGAACGCTAGTTTTATCCCTTTTTAAATAATTGTTCAGTTTCGCAAACAGATAATTTTTGAACCGATTTATGACTTAACAAGTGTACTCTAAGTGTGATGCGCAATCGAGTGTCAAGATGAGCTTTAAGACGGCAATTTGTAGGTAATGCGGATACATTTACCCTTCATTTTAAATTATTTATTTAATTTTAACGATAGTAAATTCGTTATTTTACTAAGCGGCTTGTTCAGTGAATTGCCTGATTTTTAGCTTCTAGTGGGTGTTTGTATGCTTAATGAAGACTAGTTTGCGGCAATTGTTTCGTTGCAAGTACATACCAGAGATGTCATATAGGCAAAAGCACATACATAGCAGACTTAGAAAACAATGTCATTTAGGTAGCTTTCAATACATACCATCGATTTGTCATGTAAATCAATGCGTTAAACAAAGAATTCACTTCGACATTGTTTAGTGTAAAATGGTTTCAAACAAGTGAATGGAATCTTTTGTTCCTGATTGAAATTACGAAACAGTGGGTGTATGTAACACTATCTTTTGCAAATTGCGCTCGATTAATAACAAAGTGAAATTGTTTATGTTTTCTCAGACGACACATTCAACTACTCAAGGCAGTAGGATGATTATCTCTGAATTTTTCGGTTTGAAATGCTCGCTTTTATATGTTTTTTTGATTTTTTTCTCGACCTAAAAGCTGTATTTGTTGTTAGCTCAAATTTTGAAGCTAACCAAGTGTTAATATGACCAGCGGTTCAGCTGTTATTGAATTTAATTATATTTTAGGATTTTTAAAAGTTCTAACAATTTGAATTTAAAATCTTTCAATTATCTTTAACAACATTTTCTTACTTAACTACGAACAGAATACATTTATTTGTTTATAAAAGGTTGGTTTTAAATCGAATGGGTTTAATTATTAATTAGTTAATGAAATAAGGATCAGTTTTGTTTGCGTTTTGCGTATGTGTAAAATTGAACTCTTATCTGTTCATTCTACGAATTGGTTACCACCTGTTTGTCTGGCTTTGGCTTGCATTCGATTTAAATTCCTAGAATGTTACATTTTTAATAACGGTTCTTTTCAGAAAATTACATCTTATTTGTTTAAACAATTTCTAACTGTTTACATCGAATTTTCCTTTTGTATTATTAAATTTTAACGAAAGAATGTTTTATAATTTACATGTGTCTGCATTTTGAACAGTTTTATACATTTTTAGTGCAGTGTTTTATTTAAAACAATTGTTTATAGCAAAATAAAATAAAAATAGTTTTTTTTTCGTTGGTGATGCGTCAAATTAACCAAAGTTTTGACGTGACTACGCTTTGAACTTGCGACAAACTTAATTATCACATCACAAACACTAATTAACACACCCGTAATTAAGTTTGCAAGATGGGAACACGTCACATAGTGACTTAATAGCATAGATGGACCTGTCTTTCCAATAGCTAAGCTATGTGTGTTTGTGAAGTCAACATTTAAAAAAAGTGGTAATACTAGAAAAGGATAAACATGTTTATTTGGTGCTCCTGTTCAGTGGCGCAAATTATATAGGAATATTTTAGAAAATTAAAACACAAAAATTAATTAATTATTTCATTAAATTACATTGTAACCCTTAAATAATACCAGAAAATGTTTTTAAAAATTACGGATGTTTGCATAATTACAAAATTACATATTTACAAAACCAAAATAGGTACCTATATGACTTTTTCTTCAATTCACCCTAGACCTATCCTTAATGTTCTTCTCTATGAAATGAACAGTCGATTGTGCACGACCTACGGGCCAATCAGGAACCGGGTACTAAAATTTATAAATATACGAATAACGACTTCAAAAACAAGCAAACTTGCCGAGTCTACCTATGCCATTAGGTCACTGATGAAGGCAATGAATTTTGTATTAGTAATTGATAAATTTTTCGTGTTATTTGAGTTATATTGGAATGTAAATGGTAGTTTTGTTGAAAGTGTATATAATTTTAGTGACTATAAGTTTGTCCTAAGTGTTTAGTATCAATTGGTTCAAAAACATATTAAATTTCCATACAGTGAATATGTAAGACTAGAAAATTTTAAAAGAGAAGCATTGTTTTACTATAACAAAAATGCCTCGAAGTTTTTGTTAAAATTTGAAATACAATTTAGGTAATGCTATAATATTGTGGTAGAGCAGAATATAGCTCTAAATTAGTTTTTGGGACAAGTTTAAAGAATCGTTTTATAAGTGTACATATTTTAGATTGCCACAATTTTAAATTAAAAATTATAAAACTATTTGTTCTGTTTAGGATTACTTAAAATATCAAGTAAAAGAATAAAATGTAAAAAGCAAATTTTTGTTAGTCAGGTGTTAATGTCTAAGTGAAGGTCCGGCCATGTTCAAAATCATTTAAGCGCCGATAATTTTCTCGTTGACGAACTCTTAACATTCTTAAATATTCAGAAGGAAATGGTGGATAAGTAATTCACAAAATTGACAGTTATTACTAGGGGGCGGAATATATGCAAAGTGCATATATATGCATTTTTTGCATATTTTGTAAATTTTATAATGAAATGCATATTTTTCACAAATT
>JAHWXV010159373.1:0-17471 GCA_024586415.1 Phrixothrix hirtus
TTCTTAATTGTTTAATTAATCAATTTATTTATTTAATAATAATCATGGTAAGGTTTGAAAATTATGAAAAATTTAATGTTAGAGGCATACATTGAAAGTGAAAAAGACTCAATTTTGTAGAAACATTCTTATCTTACCTGTTTAAGCACTATTCCTTAAAAGAAGCTTTTATATGGGTTTGTTCATAATTATTTGAATGTTATTTATACTAATACAGTTTAAGAATATTTCAAAAGGGACATTTCCCAAAACATTTGGTTCCCTTTTCAAATAAAATGATTATTTGTAATTATTTAAGTGAATATAGTTTTTAACGGAAATTTTTTACATACAATGCATATCAAAAGTGATATGTCAGATATTTACATATTTGTTGCTGTTTTATTTGCATAAATCAAGTTTAAACTATCAGCGTCTCTAAGATTGTCTGTTGTTAACTTGCGGTAAGCACTTTTCATGATACCCGAACTGTTTATTTGTTTTACATCCCGGAACTCCATTTTGAAAAGTTAGTATAATTGAGTTCACTCGCAAAAACTAAGGGCGTGCGTGTTTCACTTAAAAAGGTCACTGGCATGTTCAAAAATATTTTACAAAACTCTAAAACGGGCTTTGAAGCTCATAATATTGTTAGAAAGTGTTGTTAGCAGTCAATACTGCTCCTAATATTATTTTTAATAACGGTCAATGTTACCTTTTAGCAGTTTATATAGCACCAAAGAGAAACTATACTCCATTGATATTTTGAGATATTAAACATTTTTCAATCGGCAAGACGCAATAAGGCTGCTCAACTGGTTTTTCTTCCTCCAACACCTCCTGCTGCTCAATTTCACTCTTGTCGCTTTAATGAGAATTAATGTATTTCGAACCTCACATCCCGACTGATCAGTTCGTTTGCTACCCATGGAGTAAATACCCATCGTCGGTTTGTAACGCTAGGTACCCCTGAAGTTGTTCATTACAGTCAGCTGATAATCGCTGCTCTTAATTTGGCCTCTTCTACACTCAATCGATTCACTATACCGCATCGTGTTCACAATGGCGTCAGAATGCGCGTTTAGCTTCACACAGAACGGGCAACGTGCAGAGCTGCGTTCCTCTGGATATTCATTCACTACGTTATCCCCACATGCATTCGAACTCTTGCTTTACTATTTTTGCACGGAACAATTTATGAACATTATTTATTCAACATCAACCTTCCTTTTGTTTTATTATATAATTCAAAGGTTAATAGTATTGTTGACGCTACATTTTAATTTGGAATTTTTTATTTGTGGTTATCGAACACTTATTTTATTTACAAGTGCAGTCAAAAGGTACACTTCGTTTTCTATGAGCTTGAAATATGTTGTAATATCAATCTAAATTAGGGATGCGTATTGCTTTATGGATCGTTAACGCCTTTTACGGGAGTGAAATCACTTGTTTAGAAATTTCGTGTTTCTCTAGTTCTCAGCTTGTGTTGTCAAGGGAATAAGAGATTCAAAAAAATTGTGGAAATAAAAATTGAATCATTCAAAGAATACTTTACAATAGTCTTTTATCTTTTTCTAAATTGTTATAATCTTTATGACATCCCTACCACCAGAAATTTTGGAAAAAATTAAGAACACTATTACACTCTTCGAACCATCCATTTATTTGAACAACTTCTGTATCTCTCACAGTTTCGACGATACAAGCTCCGAATGGGAAAAAACTGAAAGTGTTAAATAGATGATTTCACCCCTCAAAAGGTCTTAAGGCACCACATAAAGAAACAGGTATCCATTATTTTGATTGAATCTGCAACTTATTTCAGGCTCACAGAAATCGGAATTGTACCTTTTCGGTAGGTTTACGTGTTAGTTGCTAACACAGACATGATTTACGTAACTAAAATCTTGCTAATCATTTGCGTAATAGGTAGCGTCAATCCAACAAGATATAGCGCCCAAGATCCCTAAATTTCTTTCGAAATTCTCCCATAAAGGTGTCAACCTAAAGCACTCGCCCAAATTCTTCTACCAAAATATCAAACTTTATTTTACTTATTTGCGCATACTCCTCCGTTCATCCCTTTCTAATATTAAAAAATCTGCAACTTTTCTATTAATTCCAATTTCGCGAAAATTGGGAGATGTGCGCACTTTAAGTGTCGTGATGCCTCGCATTCGCTCTGTAGCGCCTATGTTACCTCTCACATTATCAAGTAATATACGCTAGTTGCGCCCACTTCTTCAATAGCGTGATTTAATGTATAACATTTGTGAGCTTTAGAATTTTATAAAGCATTTAATAATCCTGGTCATGTCGCGTAGCAGACAAGTAAATCATGTAGCAAAATTATGTATTAAAATTAATAATTTTGCCACATTGACTGGAAAAAAGTTATTATTAATAATGCATGTTGTGCAATTCTATCATAAGTAAATTTTAAATGATCCAGATTTACCTGAGTATTAAGGATATGTATATACATTTTATTTACGTAAGCAGCAATATGCATTTCATCAATCGCTAAAATTGGGTAAATCTAAATGTTCTATAAATTATTTTCTTCAAGTCAATTCAATTATTTGTTGAAAAAATGTATTTATAAATTCTTTACATATTTCAATCTTATCGAGGGGATCATTTTCAAAGGTAAACAAATATACTTAATATTATATAATAAATATACCTATTCTACCATGTATTTGTGTGCTATTATTGCCTATCTAAAATTTATCTAACTATTTCTCAGGCTTATTTTTCGTACAATTTGTACACGATCTGAATAGTACTTCTGCAGTGAACATTATTTATAAAATATATTAACCTGAAGCTAGCGTTTTCTATAAATTAACACAATTTTACTCGAGTTAAATTATTATTTGCATTTTAAAAAGTAATTTCATTAGGGATAGACAAACAACAATTCTGCACTCGTCTGAAGCTGCAATTTTAAGGCTATGATTAAGAACAACTTGCTAACCAACATATATGTCAGCGAAGGTACCACAACAACAATTAAGTTTATTTCATGTCTTGTAAAAATAGATTGCGTAGCGTAGTACGATAGTATGCAAGGAAATAGATAAATAAGAATGCAATAATTAAAATTATAGTTCAACGAGTATACATATATAAAGCTATAGATATTATTTGAATTGAAAATAAATTAATTCAGTACGTCAATGAACAACAAATTACCAGAAATAACGATACTTTTGGGAGTTTTCAATTTGTGCGAGCTAAAACATATTATTGAAAATAATGGTAATAACAGTTATAAATAATCAGTAACATGACCAAAATGTGATGAGATCGATTACAAATTAGATTAACTATACAAATTGCTAATTAAAATTGACCGATAAGCCCGTTCCATAGTAATAATTTATACTATCAAAGCAAAAAAATTAATAATACTAGATAAATGAATTCGCAAAGTACAAATTTGAATGACATCTTAATAAATTTACATAAATAACCCTTTAAATATATAAATGCAAATTAGTTCATTGAAGTAAAGTTCTTGTTATCGTTTGAATATAGATGGTTGAATCAATGTATATGCGTTATCAAGAAAAGAAAGAAGTTCTACGAAGGTTTACTACCATTTGGGCACTAAACCAGATATGTGAAGTTAAAAGGAAATAATTTAGCTTTCTAAAACTTAATTCAGCAGAGCATAAACAGTTCTAGGGATGCTGATAGAGAAATTCTAAAAAAGACGAAATCATCACGATAATTAAACATGTGCTAGAAGAGAATTATGTAGAATATTTTAGTTTTTCAATTCCGTAGCTAAAATATACACAAACTACCCTTGGTAAAAATAATCTATAACCATAACGAAAAGGGGAATTAATTATGGCGATAAGAACAACGAAATAAATATATATCCATCGCTGTTGGCAGCTGTATAATTAAAACGCAGAAATTGAGTCTTTGCAAGCAATTTATATTTTAATTAAATACATTTTAATGTAGAGTATATACTAAAAGATTAATATCCGTATTTCATTTTTATTAAAATATGACTGCCTTAAGCATAAAAATAATAAACGGCAATTGAAAATAATTTAAATTTATTTTAAGGTCGGGAAGCGACTCTGCGTTTGTCTGCCAGATTATACAGATTTGGACATCGTAATTCAACTACATCACCTATTAATTGGTAAGTGCGCATATAATCTGGGAAACTAGTGTAAAGTCATATTTCAGTATACAGTCACACAAACAATTGAACGTACGAAAGCCACAAATACAAGTTTTGTCGTTTTGCGTATCCAAATATATACATTTTCTTGGAAAAAAGATTTATTATTTAAAGCATATTGCTTAGTAAGCATGAATAATGTAAAAGCTATATTAAAACTTTGTTAGTTTACTTTCTTGCAACAAAAGTCAAGCTTAATTCCATATATGCGTGACCAGAAATTGAGCGTACCTTTTGCAAAATAATACTGCAAATAAGGTGTATTCGAGCATTTGTCCACTTATATTTTGTAAATGGGGAATATCAATTATGTATTTTAAATAATATATTTAATGCAATATAATCAGTTTTAACAATTGTAAGCGCGTATGCCTGCAACATTTGTCATTCATTTGGGAACACCCGTTATCCATAAGTAAATTATTAATAAAATCCAATCGGTAAACTACCAGTATCATTGCAAATGAGAATTTAGAGTTATAAATCCATTTTTGAACACTTGATCATATTAAAGAATCCCCAGTTCATGCTTTGTTTTAAAGACGTAACGCCAGCTTTCCCATGAGAACGTTTATGATTCTAAAAATAAATGTTAACCACTGATCGCTCTTTTCCCGTAAGTTCGAGGAGAAACTTCTTTTAACAGGCAGTTCAGAGCTAACTACCGTAAGGTCGGCGCGTTTTCGTTCTTCGAAAGTGCAAGTGCACTTTATAGAGCGAACGAATTGGTTCATAAATGAGGAGTTATCCCGTTTAACGTTTTGTCGTAGTACTGAATTCGAGGGAATTCATCATTCAACGCCAGTCCGCGAATTTTAGGGGATCCGTTCATATTTTACCCATGTGCGACCAAGGGTTAAGTACAATGTCGTCAAATACGTTACAGGTACATATCATTTAGAACCGAGACTTTGATGCCACTACGCCGTCACCGCATCCGGAATAGTCAGACTTTGGTCAACACGTTAGTAAAGTTTTACTATAAACTTACGGTCAAATAGTGATCCGACGGAGCCCTCCTTTCATTTGTTGTTTAATTACGACTGGAATAAGTAGTTCGATCAAATCATGAGCAAAGACGATGAAAGTAACAGGTGGTGATAACCAATTGACGTTAATCTTTATTGTTTATCGAAGTAAGACCTTTATAGAAAGGATTGATTGTATTACCTAAGTTAGTATTAATTGTAATTCATATATATATGGCACAGGGATCACCTAACGTAGTTATAGGATCCAAATTGCTTAACGCAATTCCTTTCTTTTAAAGGAGTGCAATGAATTTCGTATAACTGTACACATTCAATTTTCTTTGTCATTATTATACTGAGTATTCAACATACGGCATCTTTTACTTTGTAGTTATAGATACCTATAAATTTATTAACAGATTCTTTCTTTCAGGAAAATAGTTTAAGTTGAGTAAGTAACATATTGTTGCGTATCCGTCTAAGTGACCTTATCCAAATAGTAATCCAGTGGCGTACATTAAATTAGTAATTTACTAGTAAGTATGCCGTGATACAATTATACCCTTTCGGTTTAAAATAAGATTACTTACCGTTTCATTTCTGTAAAGCCTAACCGTTTAGATATTAAGGTAAGGTGCCGCTCAAAAATTACGACCTTTTCCCGATTTTTGACACTTGTAAATCTTTCTTGAATTTTAGCCTAATTTCATCGCAAACGTAAAAGCCCCGTACACTCATTGTAGTGAACGGAACAAACTAGCTAATTCATGGAAATTAAAATCTTTGACAAGTTCTGAGGCACAAGAAGCGTTGCAGTTCGTTATACAATGTGAAAGAGTAATATGATCAAACAAACAAACTCGTGCGCTTATGCGTGAGCGTGTAGCGAAATTGTATAGCTAAAGCAGATCACTGCGAGAAATTGCTGAAATACTTGTCAGAAGACATTCTACAGTAAAAAATTAAAAGAATATACAAAGATAAAGGTTATCTTAGAAATAAAACAGGTTGCGATGGTAAAAAAGTATTAGCGTCTTAGGATGAACGGTTTAGTGTACAGACAATGACAAATAATCCAAATAACAATGTCCCTAAATTACAAAACCAAGTAGTTTGTACAGAAACTATGTCTAAGATCTATGTAGATACGGGTGCAACGGAAGAATAACTCCCTACATTTTAGAAGCCGATCAACGTTTCAAAGTTAGTGAAATAAACTAAAGTTCGAATGTGTCATGACAATTCGTGCCTATGACGGAGAAATTTAAGAAGGCTTATAAAATCATAAAATTCAAAATACCTGAAAGAGCCACTGTAAATTTAAATCACCCGCAACCCAAGGCATTGCACAGAAAAATACATATGGTTAAGATGGCTGCAGGTAGATCCAATGGTATGAAACTAGCCATGAACTAAAATTATTTTAAAATACAGACGTCTGATTTTCTAAACAACTAGGAAAGGGAGGCTACGGTAATTAATAGAAACTCTAGAGAACAGAAACTAAACATCTTTTTCGTGCAAGTGCAAGAATAAGCATAGAATTCGAACACCAACGGAAAGATTACTATCACTCCGCAATGTAAAAATGTAAATCAGACTATAAAGTAAGTTAAGAACTCACGTGACGAATGGAAAATAGGAAGTCTAACGTGAAATCCGCTATAGAAATAACTGTTTAAAACAATTACTAAAGCAAACGTAACAAATTTAAAATCGTCCTAGAGTGCACTGAGCATGAAACTCGATTTTAAAATCTCTCCGAAATCAGAGAAATCAAAACCAACGGGAATTCAAGAGCTAAGAGTACCAACAGCCTCTGGAACCGACAACTTTGAAACGGAAACACCGTAGGGTCGACGTAGATAGCAATTTCGTGGACTATGAAGCAGAAATACCTAACTGCAACGGGCAACAAAATTATAGGACATATTATTTACTTCGAAAATAATATAAATAAGCTTAAAGTGAGTGAGATTTCATTACAACATATAGAATCAACTTAGAGGGAAATTTGAATTTTTTTAAACTTCCAACATAGCTTTATTTTAAAATTAAAGTTCCTTTACTGAACCTCGATTGTTTACATTTGTTTGACCCGCATCTGAGGTAGTTTCCGAAAAGACATTTGTATTTATAATTAGATATTATTAGGTAATATTTGTGTGTATAAAATTTGCAATTTACATATTTGCACCTTATTTCTAATATATGCATTAACTTGTGACTATTATCAAATTATTGTAATCGACTACCGACTGGTGGTGACTTACATATTAAATGCAATCAATCTATATTCAAGCTTTCAGGTAAAAAATCAAAACTATAAAGCTAATGTTCTGCAAAAAGGGCCTTTAATCCCTTAGATAATAACAAAATAACAACCAGTTTACATTTTTATTAAAGTAAATTAATTTTATAGTAATTACATCATTTGCCAAAGGGTGACCAAGAGCAAACCTAAAGAAAAGAAGGGATGCAAAAGAATTTAAAAGTTCTTAAGAATCGCGGTACTCTAGAATAATATTATAAGCATCTATGTATTAAAATTGATATTTTAAAATGATAATTAACAGTACCCCTTTCATAGATAAATTAGAAAATATTCGGTGAGTAATACAGGATGCTGCTATTATATCTATTTCTAGAAAATAATTAGTTTCGACGTATTTTGATTTCAATCCAACTATATAAAAAATTATTCAATGTCGATATTTGGTGATTTTAAATTTAATTATAATTAAAAAGTTGCAAAAACAAACAGTAGAAATTCAAAATATTCAACTTGATTATATATTCAACTTTAATGGATTTAATTCCCTAACGTATTTGTTTCGGTTGAAGCTTACTGTAAAATAAGGAAAGTCTAATAAACAAACTTCAGAAAATAAGTTAATAGACAAAATAACATGTTTTTTAAGTACTAAAATTTTAATAATTCATCTTATGTCATTCGATTTATGAGTACCTGCAACGTTATTGCATTAAATGCCAAATGCTGTTTAAAATGACACTATAGTTCTTGAGTAGCAAATAAATTAGTGTTAGTGAAAACAATGGCAAAGAACCAATTCTTGTAACATTAGCGATTACATTCATTACAATAGTTAATTACATAGACTCCAATGAATTCTGCACAGTGATTATTCTTCACTATGTGTCGATATTGCCAACAATTGAATGCAAGTACACATATTTCAGATTCAATATTAGAGGGAATTTAATTTTAAAAAAACGTTTTTCGATTACTGTATATAGAAAAAAATAATTTAGGACAAATACCAATCATAAAATATGCCAATTTTAAAGTTGGTACAATTATATCTTACATATAATAGATACCTCCTGCGTTTATGTAGTAAGGTATTTACTAGAATAGATTTGCACGGTGACATCACCTCACTACTTTACAACTCTTAGGTGGATGCTATATTTAATTTGTTATTCAATCTTATATTACATTGATCGGTTTTTACGCTACTATAGGCAAATATTTCCAAAACTCTGTATAACGTGTCCATATATTTTAGAGCCTAATTATATAAATATACAAACAGCTTGGTAACTTACGAGTAAATCAGTAAAAGGACTTACTGCCATCTATTGTACCACTAAGTTAAATGACACGAGGTCATGTATATTATACGCCCTTAATGCTTGCCTGACAATTACACCTCTGGGAAATTCATCCTACCATATATCATTTTGACAGTTCTGAAAAATTTTAAATATGGGTGAATAGTGACTTTATTGTTATCCTGTATTATTTTAAATGTTTTTTTGTAATCCATAATGTAATAATGGTATTCACAATAAAAAATAATATTAAAGTAAGCTTTCTTTCTATGGTTTTAATAATTTGAACTTAAACATACATTTTACTTTGTTAACAAAGTACAATTAGTCAGTTACAAAGATATTTGGTTTCATCCGATATGCAAGTCATTTTTCAGAGACTTCTTTTTAGGAAGTGATTAAATTATTGTTATGTTAATATAATCACAGTTGTAGTATACCAACTGATGTTCTAGATAACTGATCGGCGACGGGAAGCAACAGCTGCGGGGTATCGAACGAGGTAGAGATTGCCACCCTCCCCTGACAGTTTTCCTTACCGCGTTGCAATATGGAAGTAAAAGAAGAATGAGTGAGAGAAATAAAGTGTATAATGGCATGTATGAAAGAGATAACGAGTGGTAGCGTGTCAGTTAGTTGTGAGTTTTGGTTAGAGTGAGCTCGAAGAGTGGGGTTATAGTTGAGCGCGAATTGTGGACTTTGAAAAGGCTGACGTGAGGCGTGTCCGTTTTGACATGTAAGTAGGCGTGTTTAATTGAAAGATAACCGCGTGTAGTAGTAAAGAATGTGAAATAACGAGTGTCTAAAAGTGTATTTTTTGTATCATATGATAGAAAGTTAAAGTTATAAAATGGCGCGCCGACAATTGTATAGTAAAAAGAAGAAGAAAATAGTTTGTATATGCATATATAGGATTCCTTTCATAGAGTAATTTACATATGTTGATTGATTAATTACGCTACTGACGGTAAAAGCTGAATTTGAAAAATTAATTGATGTATTATAGTAAGAGAGAGAGAATCGAAACAGATAGGAGAGGACGCTTAAACATGGAACAAATCTGCGAAAGAATGATGAAAAATAGGTGTGGAACTATAAGTTTCAAAGTGTTGTGACATGCGTTTTCGTATTTAGTGTGTATATAGGAGAGAAGTGTACGAACTCTAAACGTATGAGCGATGTAAAAGTTTTTCCTACTTTTAACGTTAACGTTTTTTAGATATTGTAATGTGAGGGATTCCTTATTTCATATTTGAGTTTTTTAAGACATGTTTGATTTCTTCATTTTTTATCAAATATTAAGGCCGTCTAAGGTTTTACATAAATGTTCCAGGAAGATAACTTCAGAAGTGTTACGAGCAGTTGTTTGTATTTGATTTACAAGAACATTTAAAGTTTAAAAGTTAATTTCATATTATACCAATCTAAACTCGGTTATTATCGATTTGAAAGAAGATGCTATTATTATTTAACGAAAAGTGACTAAAATTGCAATTTGGTTGACGGGTAAAACAGTTTACGTTTTTAAGTCAAAAACCAATGAATTTTATATTTTATAGATCGAACATGATTATTATGTTGAATACTAAATGACTTTGAAATTAAATTTTATTATTGCGTTTAACGCAAAGAAAATAAAATTGCAACTTCATTGATTTAAATAAAACAGTTTACGTTTTTAAGCCGAAAACAACTAATTTTGTATTTTACAATTTGAAATGAAGTTGATATTGATTTGAAAATAAATTAAACACAAACACCCGATTATCTTTAGGCACCTGAATTTATATTATGCTTGCTTGAAACAGTTTGTGTTGAATTTTGAAGATGATATTTTAATTTTTTAATAATGTATCAATCAAAATATGTTTCTGTCACACAAAAAAGCATTCCGTTCATGATTAATCATTGACTATAAATTTAAGTATTTAGGTATGTAGTATTGAAGTACATGCGAATGTAAAGATGACTAGAAAGAAAGTAAACAGGGAGTAAACTATCTCAGACTGTAGCAGTGTAAGAATTTCACTAACCCTAAATATAGTGCTCCGCTAGATAGGTGTAAAAATGCTTCAATGGTATAACTTTAGTGAAAAGTTGTGCGTTATTTGAAAAAATACAATGAACCTTTATACGAACGGAATGTTAGAGTTAGAAGATAATTTCTTTCTAACAAATTTGTAATGAAACATGTAATAGATTTTAGAAAGGAAATGTATACGTCTCTAGCTTATTAAGTAATATTTTAGAGCCTGAAAGAAGTAAATTGGCATTTACAAAAAGTTATTGGATTAAACATACTATGCTGTTTAGAATAATTTATAAAATAATCTTTCTGCAAATTCATTTTACTTTGGTATCGTGAAAAAATTATCTTTCCACAGGAATAGTGGTCGAAGAATTGCCTTTTTAATGCTTTAAAGTTATATTGAATGAATTGATGATTGCATTTCATTCATAAATGTATATATTTTATTAAAAAAATGTAAAATCCTAATATAGCTTGGTATTCTTAGACTTTATGATAACTATTTTATTTATAATTTTAAATATGAATATTAATTAATTTTCATGGGAATATTGATGATACTAAAAACATGACAGTCATCTAGAGTGAATTGCGTGGGTGTATATGATAGAACAAGATAGAAAATGTATGTTGCAAAAGGGGGACAAAAAGAATCAGTTATATCCTTTATTAGATTAATGTGTAAAAACGTACACAAGTACAAAGAATTAAATACGAAAATCGATAATTTGTTAGAGATGTAGTAAAAAGAGTTATGTGATTGATGACAACGCATTCGTGTAATTTTGTGCAATCTCGGTTAATATAAGAGTTGCTGTTCAATTGAAAATGATTGCAAGTAACCTAATTAATTGAACAGTGATAGTTTATGTAAGACCAACGTGCACCTTCCAAAATCGCATAAGTAATCAATATCTTACGATTGAAAAATAAAGTTAAAGAGTTTACTGCAACAGTTGTTATTTAATTAAATTGTACACACGTACGTACATATTATCATCATTAACAAATATAGTTTTATTTCTCGCTCTTTATTGGAAAGAAAATAGACCGAATTAAAAATATGAGATAGATAGATTTGAAAGAAATAAAATAAAAACAAGATGGCAACGGTATTTCAGTATTATAACGATAAAATTTTCAGAAAGAAATACTAAAAATGACCCTGTTGGTACCTAATAAAAAACATAAAGTAATGAAAATCGAAACCATAACAACTAGATATGATCGGAAAATTTTATTGGGAATAAATACCAATATAGTATTTATAGCGGACCGAATCCACCACCCATTTTCGGATGCTATAACTAACGATTTTAATAAAGGTATTCAGAGCAGAAGGAAGAGAGCTGCATTGGTTTTTTGGCGCCTTAAGAATAGAAAGAAGGCCAAGCCTGTCATATGGTCATGGTACCGTATGAAGACCACGATTGAACAAGAGAATAGCTAATGAGCGAGTGAAGTGCTAAGCAATATACTAGTAGAGAAATCCGGCTATCCACACGTGAAAGATTAAAGTTTTATTTCTGTAGTGGATATGCAATTTTAAAATGTATCTTTTACATTTAGGATTAAAACACTTTATTAGGTGATGATGATGATCTTACAAGATATAAAGTATCACGTTTCATTTTAATTTAGCCTCTAAATTTAGTAGAACATTAATAGAAAAAAAATCGTAATTTTGTTATCAAATTGATAAAAGAGCACAACTGTAGCGATTTTAAAGAAAATAGTTCAAATTATTATTTATGATTTTCTCTTACATTATAGTTTCTATCGAAATTTCAAAATGAGAATTGATTACAAGTTTTCAGTGCATTTTCAAGTTGAAATCAAGAAACGAATAATATTTTTGCAGAGATTATAGAAAGTTTTTTTAACATTTGTAGACGTAAGATTTTCATACCACTTTATAGTTTTAAGGTGTTAGATATAGATAAAATTTGTTTATAATGTATGCTAATTATTATCTAAAACTGTATGTGTTTTTATAATGTATACAGGGTGTCCTGAAATAGTTGGATAAACTTTGGCGTTCCATTATACTCACCAAAATTAAGAAAAATGCTCTTATAAACACGTGTCCGAAAATGTCTCTTTTCGGAATTATATCATGTACTACCCTTTTTATACAAAATAAATAAATTCTCTATTCAATGAATAAAAAAATTAGGCAGATCGTTTACAATGACTTTAATTTTGAAAAGATGCTAAGGTGTCCAACACCAGTTTGAACACAGCAGCAAATTACAATGGTTACCATGGATTTGCTGAGTGGAATGTAAGCACTTTCCAGCCGGTAAACAATTGCTTACTTTCGAACTCCTAAAAGGTTAGAAAACAGTACATTAATATGATTTTGAACCAGTAATATACAAACATCAACGAAAGTATCATTCCTCTCCCGAGAAATTAGGCACTTTCCACCTTGATATGTAATATATTATTAGTAACTGTTTAATAGTGTGACAAGCATTAAAAATATTTATATAACACAGATAAATATCCTTATAAATCGACTTTTATAAAGTATCTATAAAAACTTTTACAGTAAGACATCGGTATGATAGTTAGTGGCAGCAATTCAACTTAGCAAGAACATGTGTTTAAAAAATGTTAGGATTAGGCGGTAGTCGAACTCGGATTTCTATATCAGTAACCTGCCGTGTCCATCTCCGCACTACCCGTCTGAGTTTAGGAGACAACGAAAATTTTACTTAATATTGCCACAATAATTATAATTTTAAGATCCTTGAACTACATTACCTAATATTAAGTTTTCTAATCAGATATAAAAATATTTGTTATTTTTAAATAATAATAAATAGAATGGCTAATCGATTAATAAAACTAAAGGCTCCATTTTACACTATTTAAAATGAATTATAAAAGTATGTGAACTTAACATTTCTTAACTTTATTAAAGAAGCCGTATTGAACCCTTCTATTTCAATTATGCTTGTTAGTAACTACTAGTAAAATTTTGTAACATATCTTGAACAAATTTCTAAAAATTTAAACCATTACAAGCAAATAATGGACTGTAAAGTTGCTTGTAAGGAACGCCGCCTTGTACAGATACTACGTTGAATTGTAAAATGTGTCACATAAATACCCAACGTATGTTTTAGCACTGGTTGTCTTTTTTTGGTTTGTGATAGCGAATAGGTTTATTAGTTCAATTATTGGCGAACAATTGTTATTAATTTGTGTTTTTTAAATATTGCGCGGGTTAGGAGTTGTTACCCTTTGTTACTGCCTTTTTGCAGAGTTGTTTGGTAAAATTTGGACCATTTATCCATACACTCATATGGATAAACGCCTTTTCGAATTAATAATTGAATATAATTATCGGTGTATAAGTCTTATGTAGCAAACCGAAGTCTTAAAATTGAAAAATTATTGTACATCAAATACGGGCCTAGTTTCTTTAAACTGCTGTTCAGAAATGTAAATGAATCTATAAACCTAAACTTAATATTCATGCTGTTATTCAACCACTTAGTAAACGAAATACAATTTCATTAACTTAGGTGCAAGTGATAAATTGCCAAGAATGTTATAGCTAAACTTTTAATTAACAAATGACCAACACAGCCGGTCAGATTGTGAAATACTATCGAAATGTTTTTTTTATTTTGTAATTTAAATTACATGACTTGCGAACCGGACCTCTATATTCCCCTGTTAAATGACAATGATTTCAAACCCTTTAAGATGTGCTACCACATGCTGGTAACGATGATGACGTGAAAACGGCTCTTAGCAAGTATGTTAGACTTGTGCTAAGTACTACTACTCTTGCTGTATCAATGTTCAAGATTACGTTGCAGCCATACGATCAAAATGGGGAGCTAATTAAATAGAAATTCTAACTATCTCCTTTGAAAACCATTACACAACGTCCGTATTATGGTAAACTTTATAATAAGAAAGTTCTGGTTTGTGTTTACAGTAAATGTAGTATCTTACACTGCAAACGTCATAGCTGGGGTTTATTCAGCTTATTTGTAACACTTTTTTTGCTAAAAAATACAGAATCAAGTAGCTAACGAGGATTTATTCTACTTCTTTTACCGCCAAAGTAAAGAGGTAACAGCTGCGAGCCCCATTAAATGCAGAAGTTGCTAATTTTCAAATCTTAGCGACCTATCCTGAGTTAGAGTTAGTTATCGGAGATGAAATTAAGATTGTACAAGGAAAACTTCCGAAATTAACTTCCTCATATTTAAAGTATCCGGGTAAGAATACTTTTGTGTGACTATCAACTGGATTAACGTATTTACTAAAACGAATCGAAAATTTGGGACTTGCAAAAACGACGCTGTCGGAAGCAGCTGTTTTTCAAATTTCAATGATTATCATTAATTTAAACAATTGTAGAATCTAAAGAACGCCATGATTTGAATGACATAGCTTCTGGTTAAGAAGATGAGGGGCAAAATGTCTTGAAATTCTTTTTCGCACCCTCCGAATAATCGACCGTAGCCCTACCCCGGTTTAAAAACACTATTTTGAATAACAAACAGTTCGAATCATTTTATACGAACAACTATTTGCTATCTTTAATGAGGTATTAACCTATTAAGGGTTAATTTGGCATTGTGTAGGATAGACTGAGCTGGATCTTTTAGGGCCTGGTTTGATTTGTGGAAAGATAGGACGTGAACTTGGTAATGGAGGAGCCAGTTCATTTTACTTTTTCTTTGGTAAGTGTAAGTGCAGTATATTTGGCACCTTTATTCATCTTTTTCTAAGGAAGTTGCCCATAATATTTTTCTTCTTGAAATGATAAAATTCCTTTCTTGAAAGGATTTCACTTTTTCTTATTTGCAATGTAATTTCTGCCTTAGTTAGATTTACCATTATTGGTGATGAAAGATTTGCAAATATTCTTTCTTCTTAGCAGAGATTTCATTTTTGATTATAAGCGAATCACGTTTTTGAAAATTGCGAAGCATTGTTTTCTCACTTTAACTATTGCATTCGGTATTTGGAGTCTCCTCATCTAGGCTTTTATGCCTACCCCTTGAGACTAGTGTAGTCTATCGTCGCCATTCGTCCTAAATACTGAACTAGTCCTGAGTTAATTTTCTTCATGAAATAGAAAAATGAACTTTCTTTTGCGATATAAGAAGAAATTTAAGATCTCGTATTTTGAGTCACGATTTTGTAGTGCACTATGAAATATCTGCTTTCCGAGTTTATTTTACTCTAGGTTTCTCCTTCTTCTAAGGAAGTAGTGCTTTTTGCAGTGTTTACTACAATTTAATGTTTTCCTTCTTTTAAGTTAATTGGAAGAAAAGTTTTTTTGAGTTCGTTTTAAGAACTAGTGCATTTTATGAGTCGATTACACCAATTTCCCTCGTTGTTTTGAATCTAAAAGGAGTCCATCAATTTTTATAGCGATTTATTCGATAAAAATATATACAGAGGATGTTTTAGTAAAATTTAGTTTAACCTGAATTTTGTAATTCTAATTTCTGAGGAAATGATGGTTGCAGCTTCCGCTTCTTTTGAACGAATTGATTCTGGTATAAGAATTCGCCTGATGATTCTACCATTCGACAGCGAATGCGCAGATAGGTGATTAAGATATGCCTTTTTATGAGATAACGCGGGTGTAATGAACTATCTTTCTATTTAAAAGCCAACGAGCACAGTTAGTAAAGGTGACATTACGTTAAAGATTAATAGACACTTGTTACTCAGTGGTATTACAAGTATTATTTTACCTTTTTAGCTACAAGTTCACTAAATGAAAGTACTATTACTTTACGGCTTCATAGCTCTTTGTTTCTTACTAAAGTATTACTTTTAAGAACATGTTTTGCTAATATTTGGTAACCATAACTGATGGTAAGGATTTTGAATCTTAATCCTTAAGTTTATACATTTTTGATTGTTAGTAAATGAATTATTGCAGAATAGCTCGCAGATTTTATTGACATATGTGACCATTTCGAACCTCCTCCTTAACAGAGCCCATGTTAAGGGAAGGATTTCACGGTTACTCCGGCTATCGCTAGTTCGGGCTTTCAATAAAACAGATTTGTTAGGTGAGATAGAACTTGCATTGTATGTTTTTTTAATAAGCTAAGTAAAGCCATTACAAAATGTACTAAAATAGTTTGTTGTTAATATTGTATACCAAAAGTACTAATGGGTGTACCAAAAAGAGGAGATAAAAGATTAATAGAGTTTTCCTAACTTTAACTAAATCCCAAATGCAAGGATGGATCATATCTTAATGTCCAAAAGATAGCTTTACAAAAATTACATCTGAATACCTAGTATAAGTACATAAACCACATATTTAATGACGATGCAACTTGATATTTTATTATCTAGTTATTATTACACTATTAAATATTAAGTTAAAAGAGAAATATGTAACTAGCCATCACCATAGTTAAATGCTACCTAACTAAAATGAAGAACTTACTGTAGTACAAGAGGTATGAAAATTCACACTAAATTTGTATGTACGTCGATATCTTATATTTTCTAAAAAATTATGAGGTATTATTTAATTTAAACATATAAATACCTAAAACTTGGTTATCTTTCTGCGTATTATATCTAGGAAACGTTTAAGAAGCTTAGATTAAAAATATATGAATTACATGAGCTTATATAACGAAGCCATTACTTATATATATATATATATATATATATATATATATATATATATATATAT
>JAHWXV010159380.1:0-20386 GCA_024586415.1 Phrixothrix hirtus
TAGGTAGTCTTTTACAGATGCAATTGTTCTAAAAATGTATCTACATATAATACTTAAAATATTGGTAAAAATATCAGAAGAGCATTTTACATTCGCCAACTAGTAAATTATTAATACAATTTATTGGTAAAATAAATTTGAAATGTTCTATAGGCACTCTTTATACCAATAATAATTTGGAGAATAAATGCCTAAATATTTAAATCCCTTGTAATTCACAATTACGGAACTAACATTAATTAAATTATATTTTTTTATTTGACCTTGAGAAAATGTCTCAGTATTAGTAGAGATGATTTTAAATTATGCAACCCATTTTACGTTCGGAAAACCTCTTCGTGTGACATTTAATTTGTCTTCTATAGTACAAGAGTACTTTTTTTCATCTAACTTCAAACCCTCATTCTTTTAATTTACTGTGTACAATTCAAGTAGGCCTAAACTCAGGGACCTTTTTCTTGCCATAAAAAAACGAGCTTATGATATAGTTTTGTAGCTGTTGTTAAGTGACAAAAATAATTGTAATCTGATATTTTGAGATGTTTGATGTAAGCATCTTTAGAAAGAACTGCTTCTTTTGTAACATCCAGTTATCTGAAATTTAGAGTTTCCTTATAACACGTCTCTTTGTCAAAGGGAAGTTATCTATAAACTTATATGTACGGTGTTGGCCTTGTATTGTATAGAAAGGCAATGCGCTAAAGTTTGACATTTGGTTCGATGAATTTAAAAATAACGTCAAAGTGTTATAAAAGTTTTTTGATGCTCTGCATTGTTTACCACATAAATATGCAATTAAGATAATACGGATTTGCTATTAAATTCAAATTATTCATGTTAAACCTTCAGTCGTCCCCGTTGAAAATAAACGTTCTATTTTGTTTATCACAGACTTCTTATTGAGTTGTAGTTGATCGATTAAATTAGTGGATGAGAGTAACAATTAGATTTTCCTTCAAGCTTCAGTTTCGAACTTTATATAAAAATAAATTTACGATTTTGACCGTTAAACCGCACATTCTAAGTAGTATTATTATTACCTTTTAACAATTATAAAGTGTCCCTCATTATATGTGTAAACATTTTGAAAGCGTTGTTGAGGTTGACGATTCTCTTTCCAGTGAGGTGCCACTAAAAAATTTACCGATGTAGTTTAGACCCGCCTAACCCTACGGTTGTTGTAAAAGCTGGTCTAGTCAAACGAATGTATTATGTTTTACTACCTCCCGTTGGTGAATACTTTTTCTGATTGATTAAGAGGGAACGAGTCAAGGTAAAGACCAGTAGTTCATTTTGTATTCATTAACGTTACATGTTATAAACTGCTAAGCATTGGTTTTAAATGAAAAGAGATATTTTTTGAAAAGGTATTAATATTATTTTCAGAGAGTTTAAGATATTCCACAGGAAACTTAGGTAAACAGCTTACATAAAATGCAATGGTTAAAACTACATTTTGAAAAGTTTTGTTGATTTAAATAAAACTCGGCTATCTTCAATTAAACAGATTTTATTTTTAGCCTATTCCTCTTGTTTGATGCTTTTTGTATTATTGCCAATACAATTGTCAAATTGATTTAACAATATTATCCTGCTCAGTAAGGATGGCAGATGTTTCTTCGAAACGTTATATTTTTTTGAGTTTGGAGCTTCAGAAATTCCTTGTACAGTTATTCAGTTAATTTAAAGTGTTTGATAACGGTATAGATTTTTGTTTTTGCAAGAGCTGTGCTTTGTGATAACGGAGGTATGAGGTGTGGCATTAACAAGAAGGAAGAAATTAATCTTCCTGTGTTACTCCTGTAATTAGAGTTTTGGGCAGTTTCTTAAAATTCTTAAACGGACTACATCATTGAGCAGCATATTGTAAAACAATCAAGAAAAGGTGTTTGTGGAAGATAATCAAATGTTAATAGATTAAAAGTAAGATCAAAGAGTGATTTAAGCCTTCTGCTATGGAAAATGAAACAACAATGTTGGAAAAAATTGAGGCACAATTAAAAGAAAGTGATAGTGCGATAACTTCCTCTTACATGCGTGACATGTAATAGCTATAATGTCCAGGGGTACGGCCTACAGGTGGGCTGGGGGGAGTATCTTCTTCATTAAATAAATATACCACTAGTTAGTATTCAATGAATAGAAAGTCTGTTCAATTTATTTATATTCTTTAACAACTTACTCTACTCATTTCCCTTATATATACGAATGTGTTAAGATATCTACATTCTTTGACGCGTGTACATGAACTCTCTTTACCTTTTTTACTCTATTACCTAAGAACCCTTTATGTGCTACTTAAATTTGTAATTTCATTATTCTTTCCTAATGCTGTAAGTTGCTTATTTCCACATCTACTTACCAGAGCTGTTTCAAGTTGTTTAAACTGTTACTTAATTCTGTAATGCTAAATTCTTTACCATAATTAATCTATCCCAACAATGCTACAATAACTCAAAAGCTCAAATAAAACAAAATAAACAGAACCCATAGAGATGTCAGCTTGTATTCAGTGTGTGAAAAAAAGATACAAGAATGTCTAATCAACAGTTAGGTAAATATTTATAAATAGAGTATGTATTGAAGCTAGTATCAGTGGTATCAATATAACGCTCGATTTGCATTATAGGTTTAAAATGCACGCTATTTAGCTCATTGCTGCAAAAAAATAGAAAGGATGCTCGAAAAGGAAGAGTTTTTATTGTTTGTCACTCTATGGGTATGTAAAAGAATATTATCATTATGAAGTATTTCGGTCTAAAATCTTCGTGCACTGGTGATATAGACTGTTCAAGCAGTAAAAAAATGACAAGATCCTTTAATGAAAGTAATCATGTAATTATATTAATAGGAACTAACGGCAAATACAAACATTATCCAACTCAATTCTCAGGTAATTCATTGGAGAATTTTTTCATACAAATATCCATAAAAGTTCCATCCTATATTGCTACGATGGAAAGACGTTAAGTAGTCAAAACTATGAAATTAACGGCAAAGCCTTTGATATAATACTACATTATAAAAAATGCACTAACGATGTAGATTTCTTGGACATCAACTCAGTTCTATCAAAAAAGCATTATAAGAGGAATAGTCTTCACTTGAATAAAATGGAAGAAGAAAACTGGTCAAAAAATATGGATTCACTTAAGTCTAATGCACCCGTGTGCAATCCCGTGCTTATTCTTGTAAACAAACATCGTAGAAATATCGGATTTCCAGTGCTAAATACTGGGAGGTGTACATACTCTAAGAGTGAAGAAACTACGAAATCAATTAATAACCTCCATTCGGATTTAGTGAATGGGAAAGTAGAAACTATTAAAAAAAATGCAACTGACCATTTTACAAAGTGATCAATAAATCAAAACAATTCTATATGGACAACTATAAATTCTAATACTCCATGCATAAATAAGGAAATGCATATCAATAGTTCTCAAAATGTTCTCAATAACTTCTTGTGCATGCAGCTTGGGAATGTTTTTCAATACATAAATGGAAGACAATGTGATCTTTTTTCATTTATAGGATTGTGGGAAAGAGAGAAGAGCCTGTGATTCTCTTTTAAAGAGGTGCCTTTTTATCTGGGGAAGACATAAGTATAGGAGAGTTAATGGTCATTCATCTCAATAAACTTATTAACAATTGTATAGTGGTTAACACTTTTCTAAGCGCTTTGGAACTAGTATCCGTAGTCCCAATGTATAAAAAGTGTAATAAAACAGACCCTAACAATTACAATATCTTTCCTACCGATAATTTCCAAAGTTATAAAACGATTGCAAAATTAACAGATTCTAAATTATCTTGAAAGCAATATATTGTTTCACCAGGAATAGCTCTATCTTCGTGCCAAAATATTCACTACATCTACTTTGCTGCAACTGGTCATTGCTATAACAGACTTCTTTGAAGATAAAAACTTTGCAATGGGAACATTCTACGACTCGGGTAAGGCAATCGACTACGTCTTACATGCTATATTGATCAAAAAATTGGCATTTTAAGGCTTTAATGCTGGAAAATAGACCCTTGTTGTTTGCTTCGTTTGGCAGATATAAATTAATTATAATAAATTGTTTGATTACATACTTTAGTTACGTAAACTTTGTTTGGTTTTAGAAGGAAGTAGACAAACTGACTTGAAGCTGCATTGATCTTTATCAACCAGTTCATGATTAAAACCCATCCGTATAACGGATCTTAATATTTACAATCCGTACTGTTACCTGCTAAGAACGTTTGCATAATCCGTCTTGATAAATGTTTACGTTAGTCACCTTAGCGATCTCACCAAATAAATTTAATATTGAAAATTCCAATTAAATAAGATAAAATAATAAATCAACAATAATCAAATTCAAAATATTAAATACACAAATCGTAAAGAAAAATGTTATGTTTACAAACCCTTCGGTCGTTTTCCTTTCCAAGTTACTGACGGGTAGTAAACAAGACTTTACGCTATTTTATTTATATGCCTTAGGGAAAGAACTTTAGGTTATTTTTAAATTTATTAATTCAAATTAAACAGAAATTTATTTTTAAAAATAATTAACTAACCAGAAGCACTTTGCATTTGTCCAATGTACGTTTTTAAAAGACCTGATTAAAACACTTAGAGTTAATTTTGGTTTGTATTTACTTCGATATTAAAATACTAGACTGCCATCTGGATATTTACATTAATGGTAAGCTGTCTTTAAAGGGATTTACGTCCCTTTTAAATAATTCAATTCCAACTTGCGGTCTTCTCTTTAAGATTACGCCTATGAACATTGGATGTTATTTTCCTGTTACCTTAGGTATTTTAATTTAGATTGATATGTAAACTTTGGAAACTTTAATGAAGCCACGACTCACACATGCGTGACACAAATTACATTCATTTACATCTTCCAATTTCAACGGATCTTACAACTTGGCTTCGCTTGACCGATTCACCAGAGATACTCACCTGCAAGAAAATAGATAAGATACAATTGCGTCCTCAGATCTTATATTAACATTCGGACATCCCACTCCTGTATTTTCCAACCAATGGCTGATTCCAGATTTCAATATTTCTGGTTTTATGTTCGAAATAACTAACGTTACATTTCTGTTCAAATCGAAGTTTTTTCCTTTGCATTTTACAGCTTGGGTCCCGGTTTCTTTTTGAGGTCGGCAAAAAGTGCTTGCCTTTTTGGCGGTGCCTTGACTCTAAGAGATTTTATGTATAACGTTTCATTGTATAAGTCCGTTTTACTTCCCGATGCTTTGAAGTTTTATCCTTTTACATAAGTTTTAAAACTCACGCACGATTTGTTTATTACGGCACTTTAAAACTTGTAAACTTATAAATTTTTATAATTTGTGAAACTTAGTTTAAACTTAATATTACTGGTTACTTTATATTACAGCAAAATTATTTTGTAAACTTGTAAACTTGTAAACTTATAAATTTTTATAATTTGTGAAACTTGGTTTACACTTAATATTACTGGTTACTTTATATCACGGCAAAATTATTATAGAAATTTAAACTAAACGATAGTTTATTTAACTTTCTAATGTTAGAATTAGTAATTGTTTACTTATTAATTATGGTGTCTAACACCCTTCTTTGTTCATATCTATCTAATAAACGGAAAGTTGTTACCAGCGATGCTGATAATTCTGTAGGGAACGAAATTTTAGGACCTATAATGTATTTAGCATATATATAAAGACAAGTCGTAATTATCTGAGCGGTTGGAGCATGCTATATGCAGATGACACTACACTTATTAGTGTTGGAAATGCAATGTAAATATTGGAACATATGTTACTTAATACGAGTATACGCAGAGACGTGGCTACTACTATCACATTTTTTACACTTGTAATATCTAGGATTCGGCTTAGACCCCACTTTAACTTGCCTTGGGCGCGTAGAGGCGGGATCAGAGAAATTAAACACCTCAATCTTCGTTTTACGAAGACAGCATTAAATTCTATAAAAATTGCTTTCTTTTACCTTATAGCAGTCTCCTACAAGTTATGATTTACTTGCATAGGATCGTGCGACAGGTGTAGCAAGACTTTTTGGTCTTCAAAAACGAGACAATAGAATAATTTCAGGAATGGTAGGGATGCATCCGAATTATCTTTTACAAAACTAGGCATAACCACTTTACCTTTGATATACATTTATGACCATAAAAGCTCATACTTTACACATAAAGACATTCATAACTATAACATGCGCTAAAAATATATCTAAATCGTGTGCGTCCTAAGAGATTATGCAACGATATTAACTGTCCGGCACAAAAATTTCAGAATGCACTACCTGCATATGTTCACATTCTTCCCGAACAGGCATTTAAAAATAAAATGGAGCCATTATTAATATAAAACGATTTCTATAATCAGGAGGAATATTATTTTTGCCTGAAAGATATCTGTCTGCTGTAAATGTGACAGATGCATGGGAATAATTTGTGTATGCACTATTTTATCTATACTCGCATAAATAAATAAAATTAAGATAAACATAAATGTATTACTAGCATTATTATTGTTATCATTGTCATATGTAAAAAGCTGTCTGTTTTAAAACATAAATACATCTATCTTTACTAATTAATAATTATGTTCTTATTAGATGTTGGCATAAACAAGTAATCACTTTCAGGCTTAAATATAGCAACAAAAAGTTAGAAACGCGAATTTGCCTTTATTACTATGACGAAGTTATAATTATTTGTCATTGGGGCATAAAAGGGCCTTTTGAAAGTGCAAGTAAAGTTACACATCGAGCTCTAGGCTTGGCCTACAAAAACGAGTACTTGCAAAGCTATTTTCCGGAATTATGACGCGCGAAATATTTTGCGATGGAATGAATATTAATATGATAATTTTTATTGTTCATTTAAACGTCACGATTCCTTAATACAGTAACCAATAGCTAGCATAGTGTAATTCGGTTATTATGTGGTTGCTACACAATATCACCTTCACGTTTTCAAACCTAGTTAGGAAAATGATTACTTTTCAACCAGCATCGGCGATCAAAAAATTAATATTTCCGAACGGAGGAATAAAAATAAATAATGCCCGCAAAAACTTTATGGACATAAAAGTTGAAATTCCCGTTTAGTCAACAGTCACGTGCAGAGATGTAACAGCAACTGCTGCTTTTTGGAAATAAATAAGATGGTAACAAATACTGTAATGTTTATTTAAGAAATTACAATGTGCGATCCTTCAATTTTGCAATTAGGGTAGGGTATAATCTTTCAATGGATACTTTAAACACGGCTATTGAAATAGGTTTATGAATTATCATGGCCTACCATAATTGGAAATTTAAACGATTGCACTATATTTAGGTCAACACAAAAGGTTTGTTTATCATATGCCCAGAAAATTACATTCTGATGCCCTTTTATTGTATGTATTGTCAAAGTCTGAACTTGTGATAGAAATAACCCTTGCATCAATTATGTTTCTTTAAACTATTAGAAAATACTTTATAGTTATAATATGGTAGAGTTGGCCCAAAATCTCAAGTTCGTGCCTAATTACTAATTTTTCAGATTTGAGAAGTTTGATATTTTTGATTAAATAAATAATACACAAATCTTTTAGTCGAAATTGTGCCTGCTCGTGTTGAGTTATGCGTCTCGATGCGCAGTCACACCGCCCATGATGTAAAGTACACCATTCTCAAATCGATTAAAAGCCTTAAGGTCAAAGCTAATATAAAATAGAAATATTGCCAATTAGCTAAGTTCAACGAATAGAAAAATTAATTACCTGGAATACTAACTAGGTCACAAAAATACTTTTTTAGAATTAAAGTAGAGCAAAGCGTCAATGCCACGATCTTCAACATCACTAAACTTCCTTGAGGAGTAACAGGTAGTTTAACACAATGAAATATAGTAACAACAGATGTTACTTTAATGTGACATAATAAAGCTCATAATTTTGGCTGTTTAAGAAGCTCTAATAGATGCCATTTATTCAAATTAAAAGATCGAAACGAATGGGGTCCTAGCACATTTCGAAAATCTAACGGTTTATCGACCACGACCATAGATCGATCTGTCTGCGTCGGTCGACGATCACGTCGTTAAAAGGTATGTCTAGGGCGAGTGAAAAATTAATATATACACTTACAGCCAAAATTGACAACCAAACATTTTGAATTGTAACACCTTATATGTATTGACGACTAAAAGTGTTACGTGGGAATTAGTCATAATCTAAATGTAGTGTTTAGACTAACCATTTTTCAAAAGTGTTATTGTTGTTTCATCAAAAAATTCAAAATGCACTATATAACAGATTTGGCCAGCATAAACAATCTGCTCGCTTCAACTCAATGTTTTTAATATTTATTGATATTCTATATTAATTAGTATATATAGTATATATTATACGATATATTATTATATTCACTAGGTTTCAAATACTTTGAATGGGTTTCGTTTCTTAAAAGCTTTCAGATTTCAGTTTCAGTCACCTTCCTTTGATGTCCTCATATGTAGCTTATGAAATAATATAAAGTAGGTAGTTATTAAAAACGCTTTGATATGATCGATAATTTGCTGAAATACAAAAGATTTTTATTTGTAGTGGTAGGAACATAACATTATTTTTGAGCTTTCATAGGATTGATAGCCTTTAAAACGATCTCATAATAATTCACAGGCAAATTCATAATTTACTGCTGAAAAAATTCTATGTATTTATACTCGGTGCAACTTTCAAAAGACGCTTTCAAGTTAGGGGTTTATTGAATTGAAATATTTATGTTTTCATGAATAAATTACACAAAGACGTCTTTGAACTATAATCACTTTATAAAATTACTGTTGTATTTTGGGAAATAAATCAGTTAAATTGTATTTGGTACAATTTCAAATTTGTTTTGGCTGGTTATAAAAACCCTTTGATACAAATATTTGCTACTAACGTTCGCATTTTTTAATTGGAAAACTCATTACAGACCTTCAATCAATCTGCTAGATTTATAAAACTAATTTTAAAATTTAATTGATTCATATTCCATTTGAATATCCGATTTGATAAGGCTGCAATACCGATCAAAATGGCGCGCACTTATTCAATGTAAATTGCTTTTAAGAAAATTCAATCACAAACGGTTCTACTAGTGCATATATTATTAACATCTAACCGATTTTCTATATAAAATCTTTCTAAATCCATGTGTTTAAAGTAGAGCGTTATTTTGGTAGTCCGTATTTTTCACTTAACCTAAAGCTGCATTTTATTGCATATGAGGAATGAAATATGAAGTCGAAACAAGAGCGCCTTTTTTACTTGATGCGGTTCGCCCAAATCAATTCTAACTTTAAACATATAAACATATAATAATAACAAATAAGCTTGACAACGTTACCCATACCCCCACTTCTGACGCCTATGGTTCATGAATCTCAATAAAAATCGGTGTGAACATACACCTTCAAGTATGATATCAAACTACCGAATTTTATTTAAATCGGTTGGTTTATTTAGGAAATACAAACAATAACATGATTTTCATCGACCCCACTTGGGGGTGTTAATCTCGGAGAGGGTCCATTTTCAGATTCTGTTTATAGAAACTTTTTTACCTACTTTTTCGTGTAGAATTTTCTGTTGAAAGGGTTTGACCTATTATGAATCACCTTGCATACAGGATAGCCTAAGATTCCGTGGACGAAAGATTATGAACTTATTATTAGAGATAGAACAGAGTTATTAAGAAAACTTATAGATACATAATAGAAGCATCTCTTAAAATTATTTTCAAATATACAGGGTGATTCGTATTACAATGGCATATCAAGGTTATGTTTTTTCTTATGGAACATCCTATATATTTTTAGAAATTCTGATAGCCCTCAATGCACATATTAGAAAGGATTCGAGTCACTATGCTTCTAGAGTTACAAATAAGGAATCTATATACATTTTTGTAATAAAAAACGGCCCAGTTCGTCATATTTCTCTGTGTAAAGGTAAGGAAATAAGCTAAAATTTACAGTACAATTTATATAGTACCGCTGCTATGTTATATAGTGTTTATTCCAAATTATCTGCAAAATATGTACAGGTTGATAAAGCTTGGTGCATTGTTATTGTTCTCAAATTTTTGTAATGGAACACTCTGTGTATTATAGTTGCATCATGTAGAGAATTTAACATACTTTTATTAATATGTATCGTATCGGCATCAAAATGATAGAAACTTATTAATGATTCAATTGATAAAATGACATCACATTTTAAAACAGCGCTAATAAAGATCATAGGACAAAGTAATCAACAAGTAAGTTACTCTGCATAGAAGTTATGTGTCTTTTGATTTTCTCTTATTTTATGTAATTCTGTTTGTTTTAGCTCCATGAAATGCAGAAATGCACTTATTAATCTTAAGCAACAAGATTCTACAGAACTTATCGAAAGCTACATATTTCAGTTCCGCTAGATGGGGACCAATGTGATGTAAGCTTTTCATTTTTATATTTGCAATGTATTGTATTTTTATCGTATATTGATTGTTATAATTCTTGAAGACAATATCCAAGCAATACATATTGTGTATATATTGTGCATGCTTGAATATGATATGTGTTATTTGATAAGACATGGGATTAGACCGTCATCTGCTTGCAAAGCAATCTGCACACAAGTTTTGATAAGACCAATTACTCTTTAATTTTATTATATTATTCACTCGGCATTAATATACCACAATATTAGTGTAATATTGTTTCAGTACTTTCATTTCAGTCCCTTGAAACCTGCATTGAAGAAGACAGAAAGAACAAGTAAAATCAAGTATACTAAATTTCAGAAACAATAGATAATCTATTAGTTTGACAAGTCTGATGACATTTACGCATACAAATCTTCTATATTACTACTGATTGTTTTCGTTAGTTATTTAGTGTTTCCTGTTTAGTTGTTTTTCGTTATTCTTTATTGTATTCATTTATTGGTTCCTCGTTTTGTTATTTTATTCTACGTTTATTGTTTTAATATGGAAAACAAAAATTTTACTGTCGAAGAAAAGGTTGATATGATTTTTGTTTTCGGAGAACGTCAAAAAGATCGTCTCTTAGCAGCACGAATAAATCACGAAAGATATCCGGACAGAAAATCGCCGTCCAGAAAAAGTTTTGAAAAGGTAATGGAAAGGTTTATACTAAGTGGAAGCGTAGAATATGAAAAGAAGGACTTTCAAAATCGCATAGCAAACGAAGACAGAATATAATGTTACAGTGAGTGTGTATTAAGACACCAGTCAACGAGAAATAAGCAAAAGTTTAGATCTTAGCCGTTCCGTGATTCAAATAATTTTAAAAAAACACGGATTTCACGATTCTTATATTTCCTTAAACCAAGAATTACATGATAACGATTTTCGTAATCGTATGAGTTTTTGTCAGTATCTGGATGAAAATTTGCAGAATGACGAAATCTTTGTAGATGAGATCTTTTTATTTACAGATGAAGCCACTTTTAAAAGTAATGAACTACTGAATAAGCGCAACTTACACCATTATGCAACAGAAAATCCCAAATGGGTACACTTGATAGACAATCAACATCTGTGGTCCGTTAAGGTATGGTGTGGAATCTTTGGCAACTGCGTTTTAGGCCCAGACTTCTTTGATGGCTACTTAGACGGCCAAGAATATTTACAATTTATTTAAAATTAATTGCCACTTCAATTGGAGGGCGTCGACCTGCACCTAAGGACCAACTTGAACTACCATCAGGACGATACATCGGCGCATTCTACCCGTCGAGTTACCACCTATTTAAATAATACATACAGTGTGTGGATCGGTAAAAATGATCCAATTTGATGGCCGACAAGGTCTTCAGATCTAACAGCAATGGAGTTTTTGTTTTGGGGTCATATCAAATCTAGAGTGTATAAATATCCGCCGACGACAAAAGAAGATATGAAGGTTAGAATAAGATAATAATTTGCTAGTGTAACTCCTGAAATACTACGCAATGTGAGAGAAAGTTTTAAAAAACGCATACAAAAGTGTAGGGAAGCAGTAGGGCTTATGTTTGTACATTTATTATAAATAATAATAAGTACAGTATTATGCATCTGAACATGAGTTTCTTTAAATCAGGAATTCATCAAATAATGGTGTGTAGTAACAATCTGTTACTATTACCAATACAAATATTTGTCATTCTAAAGTAGCTCATTTTCAGATGCACGTACTGTGCATTAAATCTCTTGATATTTTGTTATAAATTCAGTTTAATGAAGGTTATCAAACTAAAAGTGGCCATTATTAAATGCGTCATTAACACTTTAGCGTAAACATAAAATAGCACGTGATGTTGATTTAAAGTGCATCTTCAATTTCAAGGTGCATGCACAATAATCATCATTTCCTTTCATCCATTCTATTGTTACGCTAATGGTTTTAATGCTTTTTCAAAGTGTGATGCCATTTTATCAATTAAATTATTACTAACAACAACAATTTTGGAAAAGTTCAGAAAACAACCAATCTATCTCAAAAATTTCTATCATTTTGATGCCGATATGATACATGTTATTAAAAGTATACTAAATTCTGCACATAATGCAACTATAATATAAGGGTGTTCCATTTGAAAAATTTGAGAACAATAACGATGCGCAAGCTTTATCACCCAGAATACCTTTTGCATATAACTTAGAACTAAACACTATGTAATATAGCAGGTGGACTGGAGAAATTGTGGTGTAAATTTTACCTTATTATCTTCCCGTATTAAGACAGTAATATGACAAACTGGGCTGTTTTTTATTACAAAAATGTTAATAGCTCCCTTATTTGTAAATCTAGAGGCGTAGTGCCTGGTAACTTTTTTGTTATATGCATTAACGGCTATCATAATTGTAAAAATGTATAGGATGTTCCATAAGAAACAACATAACTTGGATATGACATTGTAATATGAATCACCCTGTATATTTGTAAATAATTATAAAATATGCTCCTATTATATATCTATATGTGTTCTTAATAACTCTGTTCCATCTCTAATAATAACTTCATAATCTTTCGTCCACGGAATATTGAGCCACTCTGTATTGTGCTAGGCTGAACACATTTATCATACAATGTGGTTTGTGTTGAAAACTGTTTTACACAACGGCTTACTGTACATATGTCTTACACTTACAATTATAACAGGAAAAACTAGAAATAACAAAAGTTTTGTGCATACTTGAATTATTTATTATTAATTGCATTTAAATATTTCTCAAGGAGCTGTAATTTGTTTTCTGCTCTTCTAGGTTTTCCATTTCCAATTCTAATCTTTCCTTGTATTTTTGCTGGTATTGTGATATTTCAGTCCTTACTGAAAAGTGTACAAGGAATGAAGAACTTGCGTTCTACCCAGTGGTAGTCCTTAGACGTGAGGGATGGTTCTTCGTGTAGCTCATATTGGTCCTGTGTACCCCCGTTTCGATTATTTGGGTTGTCGATACTACGGTGCAATGGATAAATTACGGTGGACGTCGCTTGCGCTAAATGCACCGCTCGAACTTCGGTCACGAAACGAACTTCTATTCAATGTTCATTTCGGTCATCGACGGAATTGAAAAAATAGTTAATAACACTAGTTTATTGACATAAATAAATAAATAATTCCAACGATACAAATAAATAAACAAATTAATGGTCATAAATAATGAAGCAACTCAAAATTAAAATCGTTCTAGTTTGATAACAAAATAATTAAAAATCTGAAATAGCAAATAGAGTAAATTATCTATTAATGTTCGCGTTTGTAAATTATGTCGGGATTCATATGAGACCCGGAGACGGGCATGTCACAAATTCGATCGCAACACTTAAGCAGACGGTGGGTGCAAGTTTCCCAGGTTCGCTCAATTTCTGTTCTCCTGATACATGTGATTGCGCGGGCTAGCGGTATGCCTAGAGGTCTACATATACGAGCTTTCAACGGCGCTCTGGGTGTAGCTTTTACTGGGTCGGACGAAGGTGAGGGGTTGACGTGTACCCGTGACCTGAGATACCACATGATATGCACTAACCGTCTCTGTCAAGAAATAGCGTCGTTTTCGTAAATCGAAACCCTGCTACACATTTACAGACAACAGGCTATTTAGTTTGGGGAACGGTCTTGGTTCAACGTCGAAGTGCGTCCGCTATCGTTGCAACACAATGCACGGCGACATTGAAGGGTGTTCGGCGTTATTTCTGTAAATCGCAACCTAGCACATTTACAAACGACAGACGATTTCATTCGGTGAATAGTCTCGGATCGACGTCGATGTGCGTCCGCTATCGCTACAACACAACGAACAACGACGTTGAAAAGCGTTCGACGCCGTCTACAACCAGATACAAAGCAACGTAGCTGCAAACGACCTCGTGACGGTTTGGTTTATAATCTCTATCATACGGCGCTCCCAACAATTTTGAATCGCAATCAAGCTTTCCACAGATGGGCGATTCCTAGGAAAATTGCGTCGACCTTGCTGTAAGAATTATTAACAAAATACTTTTACTGGTTAGAAAAGCCTTTGACGGTATTTGCACTAGGCAACGTCTCGTACAGAGTCTCCTATGAAGACTGATTTTCAGTTCGTGAAAGCATCTTATTTATACATAAATTGGTATTCGCGTTCTTCGTTCCGCAAATACTGATTTGGCTGGCTTTCTTTGTTTGGCCATCTCACTGATACGGATAACAACTGTATATGTTGAAACAATTCGATTTTGCAACATGATGTAGTATTCTTCGTTAGTTATATGCTAATTAATTAATATTTTAATAATCAGAAACCGTTATTTCTGTTACTTGTGGTTGATTATCAAAGCGATCTTGAGTAATTTCGCACGGTAATTTGTTTATATATGTCTATGTGTATAAGCATGACTTGGTTTGGCACCCAGAATCTCATCTAATGCGTTAAAAATCTGATCGCCTGTGCGGTTTTTATACTTTGCTTTAGCATAGCTGCGGACTAGCTTCTTCCATTTATTTTCTATTTTATCGGTTGTTACATTATATCCTCGACTACTAAGGTCGCTAGTAACATCACCAAAAAGATATTTACGTTTTCGTGGATGATCTAAATCATCTTTGTACATTTGCATCGATTCCATTATAGTTTTAGAAATTTTTACTGCTGCTGGAAGTGTTTCCTTCTGCAAGTGCTGTAGTTGATAAGTTTTGATTTACACTGGCAGTAGCATTTGATGTAAATGCGTCTGGTGTTTGTTACACTTTCCAGGTTTGTTAAAGGTTTTAGTGTGCACCGTGATGAAATAGTAATGAATTAATGAAATATCGTGTTTTTGGTTATTAGAATGCTTTTAATACTTTATACTTAGTACATTCATCAGCTCTCTGAAAATCCCCCTCTTCTAATTGCAACGTATAATTTTTCTTTTTATTAATAATATTTTATGCTATTAGTGTTAATTAAATATAATAATACAATAAGTTGCAAAATGTCGATTATATTGATCACGGTTACGTCATTGATAAATGATATAGGTATTGGGTTACGTTCACGACAACGTACGACTTTTGAAGGTCAACTTTTATAATGAATATGACTGACAATTATGATAGGCCAGCAACTATCGAAGTAAATTTTTAGATATTTACAAGTTTCAGATTTATTCGCAGAGGCGTACGAACATTCCCTTAAACTTCTTTAATAACATCTCCACGCAATCATTAATTTATCAATTGAATCTACTTATAAAACATTATTTGAAAGTTTATTTGTGAATTGTAGTTTTACATTTAATAATTATACTGTGAATTTTAAGTTATTATACAATAATCTGATTATGGCTATATACATGCACAGATTGATATAATACAGTATCCAGACTAACAAAGGTCTGCAGAATAAACTAATGTCAATAGCAAGCGCCACCAGCCAATCGCTTGTCTCGTACACACCATGTAAATTCCTTATAAAATTAACAATTGCATAGCTCGATTATGTTTAGTTTTCATTGTTGTTGAATTGTGAGTAACCGTATGTTTTGTAACAAAATGTTTTTATTCATACGTCTTTGTTTGATAAATAATTTTGACGTTAATCTGTTTATAAGTGTTACCTTTTAAAGCTTAATTTAAGTAACTCGTTTCTTCCCTCCACAAACCTATACATCCTTTGTTTCAGTTACGTCTATTATCAACAGTTATATGCATGGTAGCAGTTCAAATAGTTATGAAATGTAAAGGGCGTTTTACGTTATACTAAATTTCACATTCGATTTTTATTCCCTTTTCATTCTAGTTTTATACTTCTGAAAGTATATGATATCGAATAAGTTCGGCGAGCTACGTATATGACAGTGGGGTCATAGGTAAAGTTTTAGAAAAAGAATAAATAAATGAAAAATCTATGCTGGGAAGTTAATGTAAATGCTTCGTTCGTTAATAAAAGACAGAATGTTGGCGTTTCGTTTTTATGGCTTTCTTCTGGTGCATATTTATAATTTAGCACGAAACTCGAATAGAAAAATGTAATCAGAGATATATTTCTATATTAGAACTCGAAACAAAATCAAACACCAGTTATTTTTACGTTATACTAGAATTAGCTAGAATTCCTCCAAATGAAGTTCCAACTAGAATACAGACGAAAATAGTGCAATGTAAACGGGTCTTAAAGCTTTATGTTTAACTCTATGGAAATTTACATCTAAGATTGAATCTATAGCCTTATAAAAATAAATAGTTAAATTGAAGTAAAGCGACACACAGTCCTTGTTTATGGATGTGATAGTTAATCAGACTCTTTGAACATTATCCATTTCACTGCTTGCACGGTTTATAGGCATTAATAACTTATTAGAGAATATAGCGTTGTTCAAGATTACACAAATAATTTCAATAAATTATGGCAACTGAATAAAATACGTAGTTCAAATATACGTGTAATGTGGATTCTTTCAACTTTACATGAATAACGATATAACAAACTTCTGACCTGAATGGCAAGAAAAGCAGATTACAATTGATGTAAGCCACCTTAAAAAAAGAAAGGAAAATCTAATATACTTATAGTACTAAAATAAGTGCCTAGCGTTTATTTAAAGTATTTAGCATTTTAACGTAATCTTTTCACAAGGTTGCGTTTTTTCCAAGTTATTTTATAGTCCATTACTTCTTTCTAAGATTTTATATTTGTTCAAGGTATTATATGAAATTTTAGTAATATAAAAGGTATTGACCTAAACTTAATTGAAATTGAAGCCATCATTAAATAATATCTAAATATTAATTCTAGGCGGCATATTTAAATAACTTTTTCGTCATATACTTTAATTAGACTAGTGGCATACTGGCAGAAGTAAAAGATTGCTATTCTAGGAACGCCTGTTCAAATCACGTTCACTTCTAATTCCTTTTTTAAAATGTGTCATTACTAATTCGAATTGTTTTCATTACTATTAGAAATCAGTTACAATACATTTTCAATTACTTTCTTATTTATTATGTGCATTCATTATAAACTATTATAAGCTCTCAGAGGTCATCCACTGATATCATAGCAAACTTGTCGTAAGGTAATGAGTGCTCAAAGTATTTGAAATACCCAATACCATTATAGAACAACAAAAAACCATTTATAGGCGAGGAAAATAGACAAAAGCGGTTAGAATTTGCTTGAGAGCTTATAATTGAACCTTTAGAGTTCTGGGGAAACATTATATTTTCGGATCAGATAGAAAGGGATACGTCTGGAGAAAACCTAACACGGAACTACAAAGTAAGAATCTACGCCCTAACGTTAAATGTGGAGGAGACAATGTTTTAGTTTGGGTTTACATTGTGTACAACGGTATTGAAAATTTGACATTTGGTGATGGGAAAGTGATAGTTCATAAGTATATTGTTGCGTAGTCATTTATTCGACAGTGCTGTATAATTGCGAATCAGTAATAGTTACTATTTTCAACAAGATAATTGCCCGAAATATATAGGAATGGTTCCCCTATAATATCAGATGAAAACTTATTACCCATCCACCATCGCAAGACATGCATCGTGATAAAAATCCATGGAATTTTCTTGAATTGTAATAAGAGAAAAGATAAGTTCCCAATCAAATAATCTAAAGATGCCCTTCTTGAAGAATTGATAAAAATCTCCGAGGAAAGTACAAATAACTTGTAGAATAAATCTTAAAACGCTTACAACCTATTGTTGATGGAGACGGAATGCATGCCAAATATTGATTTATATTTTTACTTCCTCTTACCCCATATAGGAGTATGGTTTTCAACCAAAATCTTCGATGTACAAATTTTAGTGGAAATACACGTTTTCGGTTTCCCCGAGTCCAAAAAACATGTTTTTAGAAATTGGTCTGTGTGCATGCGTGCGTGCGTGGGTGCGTGTGTGCGTGTGTGTGTGTATGTATGTGTGTGTGTGTGTGTGTGTGTGCACGTGTGTGTACGTGATCGATTCTATGCGCGCGTAGGTACGTCCGAGTGCGTTTGTGTTAGCTTTTGCGTGTGCGTGTGTGTACGTGTGCGTGTACGTGTGCGTGTGCGTGTGTGTGTGTGTACGTGACCGATTCTATGCGCGCGTAAGTACGTGTGTGTGAGTTTGTGGTAGCTTGTGCGTGTGTGTGCGTGTGCGTGTGCGTGTGCGTGTGCGTGTGTGTGTGCGTGTGCGTGTGCGTGTGAGTGTTCTTGTGCGTGTACGTGTGCGTGTTCGTGTGCGTATGCGTTTGCTTAAACAAACGTCGTAGAAACTTAATTTCGTATTAAACCATCAGTAAATTCAGGTTAAAAAAAACTTTTATTTAAGCTAAGCGTAAAGCAAGTATTAATAAACTTATTTTAATATTTGTAAATTCTATAAAGATTGATCGTATCGGTAATAATTTAATAATTTTAATTCAATAATCAGATTGAACACTAGTTTTATTTATTGCATTTGTTTCTACTTTGTTGTATATGTTTAACATTTTAAAAGCATCTTACCATATTTGCTCGAAAAAGACAATAGGATTGTACCTAAGTTAATCTTTTGAGGTAAAAGCGATGGGTGTCAAAAAATCTTTCAAACCACCCACAACATTGCTACCGAATGCCGTTATTGTGTGGCGATGCTCCTAAATAAATAAATAAACCGCTGGACTAACCGCAGATTGGTACTATATCAATCAAACAAGACACGACTATGTAATAATATTTCTTAGCCATTCCGTATCCTTTCCTTTTCCGTAAAGTAATTTACCTCTAACTTTCAATAAAATAACCATGAAACCAAAAGTCTGCATACCTTGGTATGCAAAATTAAGGATTTAGTTAATGTCGAATAACCGGAAGTGCTACATTATTTCTGTTATTTTTAGATATTTTTCGAATTTTTCGTTTTCGCAATTTTCTTGAAAACAGCTATAAATATTTCTTTAAATATTATTATATTCCTTATCCATTTGATGTCCTTTTATATAATCTATGCGGTTTCACAAAACATAATCTGTAAATCGAGTAACTGGAAGTATCTTTACCGTTGACTCTGTATAAAATAACTATAAAATTAAAAGCCCTCGCTAAATGAAAATTCATATTTAATGAAATAACTGCCCTTTTAGACAAAATTAAGAATTGTTTAAAATCTAATAACCGCAACTATTACTTTATTTCTGTCGTTTTTAGATATTTTACGAATTTTCCGTTTTTTGCGATATTCCTGAAATTGACTTTAACGATATTTTTATGGTAAATATACCAAGAAATATCTTAATTATTTATATAGACAGACGGTTTTTGTAATAAATTTTTGAAAATCCAGTAACCGGAAGTACTTAGGGTATTAATTGTGAACAATATATCTCAAAACTAAACATCATATAAAAGTAAAACCTTATGTTTAAGATTTCTACTTTCGGTGCACCAGGCGGCAAGAATTTAGTTAAAATTGGATATCTGGATATACCGCTTTATTCTTGCGACTTTTGAGTTTTTTGCGATTTTCTCGAAAATGACTGTAACATTGTATTTTAAACCTACTACACTTCTTATGTCTTTGATGCTGTTTTATGCGACCTTAACAATATCTCTAAAAAAATTCGTTGAAGTTAGTTATCAGAGGCAATCTGTGGAGTTAAGCAGTATTTTGCGTGTCGAGTTATTTTGATGGGCGACCGTTCCTAAAATAAACGTAAATAATATCTTAATCATTTGTGAACGTTATTTACATTTCTACATACGTAAAAGAAAGTCGTGTATTGTCTCATACCAGATTTTTTTTCTAAATTTGAACTTATTATTATACACACACACACACACACACACACACACACACACACATATATATATATATATATATATATATATATATATATATATATATA
>JAHWXV010159440.1:0-14413 GCA_024586415.1 Phrixothrix hirtus
CTCCATCAGGTGTAAAATCCGAATCTACGTCACTGAAATCGCTTTCAATATCGTTATACCATTCCGTCACACTTTCGGCAAATTTATCGTCATCGAAACGTACGATTTTTGATGTACTAGCCATTTCAATATTCTCAAATTACTAACACACAAGGTGACGTGGTGCCAGTTTGACCCCAAAATTTATTTAATTCAAAATAAACAAACAACACTTAGCACAAAACTGATTTCTTTTAGGTTAAGGAGTTGATAGTGGCAATAAAAAAAAGTAGATGGCGCATGAACGGTTTATCTGTCACCTGATAACAGTGGCGTGGCAATAAAGTTTTGCTGTTGTCAGAGGGGCACAACGTCACCGGGTAAAGGTTAATCACGATTTACAATTCAATTTCAAAACGTTTCAATTTATGGCAGGTGATAACTCAAAATGGATGTAAGGGGCTTCGCGTTTTTATAATGGCTTTTATTTTTAATTTTGAGTTCAAAATTTTTGGGTTGGATTATAAATATTTCGGATAAAATCAAGAAATTAGCTTCAAAATTAAATAATTGACATTTTGTTAAATTTTGCCAGTAAGGTTTTCAATTAAGTATTATAAGTTTAACATTTCAATTATTATTGTATACATTTTAATCCAGCAACAATTAGGAATTAACACAGTTTACCAGCAATTAATTACTGTGCTAGCTTGTACTGACATTCTTTTAGATACTAAAACTATTACTGCTTTCCTTTTCTCTTTTGTTTGTTTCTGTTTTGTTTGTTCGAACAAACTATGCTGTTTGCAGAAGTCAGCTTCGGTAATTACACTGCAATCAAGGCAGAATTTCGTTATTTTGACATTGGTCCAAGTTGACACAACAAACGTAAATATGCTTAATAATTTCTTAACAATTTACTAAATTACTATTGTTATTTAACCCTTTAACGATCGCTGCAGATATTAAGAGTTACGATTTTAGATCTTATTATCGACGGAAAAAGTATATTGCACGGATCGCGTAGCGATCATTATCATGTTACGAGCTGCATTAGCATCCCAATTCCACAAGTTTGCGCAATTTTGGCATATTTGAAATCGATAGGTAGATCGGTGACGTTTATTGAGGGCTTTATCGTCACTGCTACTGCTGCTGATATTTATATCGAGCGAAAATGATGGCGGTAAAGGCATTCGTCGAAAGCATCGAAAGCAAGAGCGAGTGATGAGATGTTCGTCCACCGAGATCACCTTACATTTGTCGTGACACTTGTGGAAGACCACCATCGATCGCGTACGGCTGGTTTCAACTTACCGCTGTACGAGACGCTCTGCTTGAGCATCGTATCGCCGAAACAAACTAGAGTTTTTTATCCTTCTTTTCGCCATTATTAACAATATCATCATCGTAGTTTAGAGTCAATAACTTATCTGTTAGTTTATCGACGGCTTTCTGCTTTTGTGTGTGCTAGTCTCATTTTGAGCGGCACAGCGTCTTCATTTTGTAACACTTTTAGAAGTCTACGAATGTCCATAAGCGATACGAAATGAACGCTTCGTTTTCTTCGAACTACTCGGAACATTAAGCGGCTATCTTGGAGGAGAAGCTCTTACGAAATTCTAACAGCACTGACGCTCGTTCGCGACTACAAATTTCGTACGCGCTCGATTATATCAAGCAAGTGATCTCTTCGGCACCGCCGCCGCCACCATTCTTATGTAGATTTATGTGATAAGCTCCCACGTAATTAATCACTCCCAGATCTAGAGCGAGAAATTTCGTATAATCTCGCCAATCATAATCAGAAGTAGTAGTAGCGGTCGATGCGTTTATTTTTGATTTTTTGCTATCTTTTTTCAATTGATTCGTCTTCTTGTGATATCTATTCGTATTTACGAAGCAATCTTCACCGTTGGTGGTGAACGCCATGGCATAACTGATACGTCCGTTATGCGGTTAGACGCACATCTCGTCAGAATTCTCCCTTTTTTTTCAATCTTTCGTAGCGTGGATGCTGCAAGTCGAAAAACCAGCACCAAATCAACGGCGGAAAATTTGATATTTTTATCATTAGTGCATATTTTACTCCACTAAATTTTGTCCCAATAATTTTGAGATATACGTTACGAGATTGTACTTTGACCCACGGCTATCTTATTTGCGTTGCTTGGCAATACAACTTTGAATTTTTTCTAGTTATTCTGTTCTTCCAAACGTCGTAATACTTGCACCCCAAATGTTTCCATTTATTAATGTAATTGTTTAGACAATTCAATAGGCCCAATCAAACAAAGCAACATTTGTTTTCAAACTTTATTAATACCTCTTTCAGTTTTTAAGTTACAAAATAATGTCCAAAAGTAGCTGAAATTTTGAGGGTTGATATTAATCCCTTAAAACGAGTTTGCGAATGAAAAAAATTATACATTCACTACTTATCTCTATAAGTCGTTAAATTTCTGGGTTTCGTGACTTCCTTGGTCAGAAGAAAAATTTTATTAATTACAATTTATAATACGCTTGACAGAATTTAAAATTTTTCTTAAAAGGCCAAATGCCCTCAATAAGAATAAAAACGATATACTGCATATCTTATACCATAACACACTGCACCCGACAGCTTGTAAATTATAAACTATTGATCACTGATTTGACCAAATTAACTAGATGCTACTAAATTATTCCACAAAGAAAAGATGGAAAAGATTTAATGAAGTCACCGCTGACTTTTTTCGTCTAACTACATTTTAAACTGCGTATCTAGCAAATCATGTTGGGAGGATCTTTGACGAGTTGCTGATGTTTGGAAACAAATTTTTGATTGTTTTATAGTTTGTTTAAGTAAAATTCTTTTCGTTATGATAAAACTCAGCAAACCGTCATTTATTTCGTCAATTAACTACAAATATTTAATTTGCGATTTATTTATAAAATATTTTATTTTAAACACTGTATATAAGTAACTCTACCGATTTATGCTACTTTGTTTTATATAAATTTATTTGAAATGTGATTGAAAGCATTTAATTATTGTAAATTGTTAAAATTTAGATAAATTCTATTTGGTTTTGAAACCATTGTTTATCTAACCTCCAAGTTCGATAAGTTCAAGTGCATGATTTTAACACGTAAACAAAATAGCAACGCGTTATGATAAAGCCGTTATCGATGCCAGCAGACTTTTCTTGTTATAAAATGTAAAATTTTCAATACTCAAAAAGGTAAATAATTACTTAACAGGGGGATATGTGCTTAATATTGCATTAGTGATAACGTCATAATTCCTTTTTACATATATTGTATAAATTTTATTTAATTTTATTGGTCAATTTTAAGCTGTAAATTATTTTATTTACTTTTCCTAAAAACTAGTTAATTAATTGCCTCAAATGTTAAATCAAGTGAATCTTTATGATATACTGTATCTTACAATTATTTTTGTCATAAATATTTATTTGTAATAATATTTTACTGAAAAAATGTATTGAAAAGCGAGTTTCATTTGAACCTGATAAGTACAGAATTTTAATATAAAATAACCATTTGGTTAACATCGAATATTAGATTAATCTCGTACGTTGAGTTTAAACGTTCGACTTTATTCTGTTGATATGTCAGATTAATTTCATACGTTGACTTGAAATGTTTGATTTTATTCTGGCTAGGGTTATTTAATATTTGAGTTAACACATAAATCAATTTCAAAGATTGAATTGAAAATGTTTGACTTTTCTCTGGTTAAAGTAACTTAATAATTATATTTATTGAACACAACGTTTTGAAATGCATTTTAAAACGATTCAAAATTGTCAGATGAGTGTTTATTTACGAATTTTTAAGTTCAAATTAGGGAATCATGCATAGATATTTGATTTCAAACCCAAACAATTACGTACTAATTATCCTATTTACCTTACGTGGGAATACTTTTTCTGTACTCCAAATTTCGACATCCTTGTCGGACACAAAAACAAATCTTACGTGAATTTAACAAGTTTTTCAAATTAAACCCATGTAATTAAATAAATCCGAACCGCTCTGTACAACATCAACAAACACTTATCCGCGATTTTGAAATACCAACGTAAAATCACAATCACTATGAAGAATTGAACGATTACCGTCGTCTTTAAGATACGCTCTCTAGCGTAGAGTAGCACGAAGCTCGTAAATTAGTCCTCTATGTCTATAAAGTTCAATTCAATTTATAGAATTGTAAATATTAATTAGGTTTGAAACTAGCATAATTGAACTAATAAAAAGGGCAAATTAAATTCAAAGTTTAATACGTGAATATTAATGCTTTTATATCTTTCCATTGAATTAATAATTAAAAATGCCAAATAAAATACGATTGGTACAGAATATGCATGTAGACATTTAATATCAGAGTTAAATGTAAACACAAATATTACGCATGCAAAGTTCTACTATCATAAAGATAACAATTGAAAAAGGTCTAATAAATAAATTCTGCAATATTTAAAATAAATAAATATAACTTAATTAAAAGGTTTACACCTCACAACAGTGATAAATATACAGTTTACGTAACAATAAATGTGAATAAAAGTATATAAAGTCTTACAACCAATAAAATAGGTTGAATTTGAATGAAAATTAAAGGGTTTCATAAAGAAACCGCCACTTCAAAGATGGACAACTGAACGAGATTAGTCTTCGCCGGAAGGATCCCGCTACGCGACAAAATAAAGAAAAATAACCGCTCGGCTTTAGTGCCGCGGAGGTTAGGGAGCGGGGTGTAGTTATATAAAAAGAAGAAGAATGGTCGATACAACCACCGAAGAATTATCGAGGTTAGTGTACGCGAGCTTCACTTCCCCTACCGCTGAACGAATCTCGGAGTCAGTGCTTAGGAGCGGCGACGGTTCCGAAGCTGGTACGAACTTACACAGGAAGCAACCTGAAATGCTTAAGGAAAGAAAAGAAGATGGGCGCCACACACTTGTAATTGGAAACGATTCTGTAAATCTGGACGTATAAGAGTGAAAACGTCGTAGATTAATTCGGCGATAAATGCTAGACTTAAAATTACTTGCAAGTATTCTGCTTCGTACGTCTATGGCTGCACAGAAAATACTAATAAGAGTATTCATGATTAACCTGAAAAAGAATTAATTAAAACACATCCTTTATCTAAGTACATTAACTAAAATTTAATAAGCTTTTGGGGACTGCCTATACAAATAAATTCAACTAATAAAGTTTACAGTCAATATAACATTTTAAGAACCTTAGATTAAGCTAAGCACATGTGCTCTATGAAGCTATAATACAATGCGGTGTTATTGTACACGTGTTTCTACAACACAAAGCAAGACCTTAAAACGTATAATTGAAATAAGTAATAGTATTTGCAAAAAAGTATATTGTAGGTGTTTTGAACTTGATTTACTAGAATTTAAATGAGATATAAAACATCCACTAAAGTCAAAATTATAACGAAAAAAATTAATAAATAAGAGAACTGTCCCATTTGTCGGACGTCATTACAATGAAGTGCGGCTTTACTTTTAATAAAATAAACAATATTTAATGCGCACGTAATTAATTAACTTTGGCCTATTCAAGAACGCCCTTACAGAAGTCGTGCATTTAAAAATATGGGTGCCGGGCAGGCTTCATGCTACGTTCGCACTATGAATCGAACGTTGAATACATGCAGTAAATTATTACATTTGGAAGCGAATTTCCTATTACAGAATAATTAATTTCTATTTAAAATTACTAGCAAAATACATATAGTTACAATCTAATAGTTATTATGAGCAATCATGATTAATATTTACAATGGTGTAGAACGAAAATAAAAAGTAAATGTTAGGATGCAGAGCAGCAATTCTTAGGCCCCAAATATAAACAAAATTTCACCATCTTCAGCGGATGCCAATGAGAAAGAAAAGTCAAACTGACCTGGAGGTAAGAGCTCTTGAAGGAAACAGATTCTACCCTTAAAAGACAATTTTCATCGCCACGACGTTGCGGAACAGGTATTCCTCCGCAAGACTGCTGGTCGCCGCACTAGGGCCGTAAAAAAGTAAAACAAAGGGCGGCTCTGGTGTGAAGACGCGGCATGCCGACTAAGGCGTAAGGAACCCCTCAAAGCGTAACCTCGGGCTCATCAAGAAACTGTCGGCGGCCTTAAAACCATACCGTCGATTCCATAAACATGTTGGGCGTCTTAAACCCCATGCCTAAAACACTATACAAAAAAGTTCGATCAACCAACCTCGTACACAAACAAGGGATGCCTACTCAACCTAACAATGTAGGTATTTTATCCAGCAAAGAAAACAAACAGAAAAGTAGTCGAAATAAGACAGAGTGAAGTAAAGAGCGTGCATCTTCTACGAAGAACCAACTTAAAAGGCCTGGATGACACGCACAAATGCGACAAGAACAGATAACGATTGCTTGTGCATAAAATTTATACGAGATGGGATTAGGCAACACAAAACGCATCCAAAATTCGAAAGCGCGAAAGTAAACGCAAATGAGAAAATTAATTGACCTAAAATTGAATCTATAGTACCCGAATATTCAAAAATGTAAAGAAAACAAAAAGAAGCTGTTACAATACTTCATGAGCAAAGGTATCTAGTTAATTACAAATTGAGTTGTAAATGAGTAGAGCTTTGAATATAATCACTAGTTGTGCTGGCATATATAATCCTTTATAGAATAGGCTGATCCAATTATAAAGAGTAAATATCTTAATCCCGTGTGTATTCCTTTTTAGCATTACGAAACTGGATCCAACTCCGTATTGACGTTTCCCGAGGCACTACGTAATTGATATAAGCCATAAAGTAATCGTTACAGTCCTCATTGAGTCTCTCATTATTGTATTGTCTACAATGATGGATTTTCAATAAAAGGAAATCAAGTATCGACATCCTGTATTTTATTTTCTCAAGAAACTTATTTTGAGACCATTTGAGTAGTATTTAAAAACGTTTAAAATATGTTAGCTAGAGTTAATAGAAGTATTTGAAAGATAATAAATTGCTTATAGTTAAGAGCAGTGATGTGACATTGACAAAAAGAAAAGTTTTCAGTAAAGAAATTTATACATAAAGCATAGCCCCAAAGAAAATTTAACGGCTTTTAAACTAGATAGAGTAGAAAAACAATTTTAAAATACGGATATACGATTCACCAAAATCTAAAAAGCAGCATGCCAATGCAACGAAAAGAATAAAAACGCAGGCAAGAGACGATAAAGCGTCTTTTTGTGCACCAGTTACGTAACAGTAACGTGCATCCGAAGTCCTCACAAATTAACCATCAAAGTTATCCTTTACGAATACGGGGGTGTAGATACAGCGCCTCAAGTTTCCCGAACTGATATCGATCCTTCAAGAGATTATCCCGTTTTCAGAGAGTCGATGTTACTAGTTGAAGTTCAAAGATAACTCCGATAATCAAGAAGCCCATAAAACAACGAAAAACTTAGAAGCATGAGTAACAACAGAAAAGTAAATTATTAATCAATTAATTAATTTACGTTAACTCAGTCAGAGTGAGGGCACACGTTTAAGATTATGTTTAATAATGTTTAAAACTTCAACTTTCATTCAAACCTTATTAACAATAATTCAGCAAGCATTTGTGGCTACTTGGACTGAAAAAGTAGTTAAACATCAAACTGATTGAATAACTGTCGTTAGTGATAACCGTGTTTTGAATTATTGTAAAATTTGTATTAATTGTTGTTGTTATTCGGGTACTGATTATTTAAATACACGTCTATTGTCTATTAATTATTGGTTTTGCGCTAAAGTATCTGAGAATTCACATCAAACCAAGGATTAGATAACCTTTACAAGTATAGTAAAGAAAGATGAACGCATTTATTTATTTTAACAGGCCCAACAGTTCCCAAAGGTGAACAATTATTACTTTTAAGATATATCTCCTTATTTTAATCAGTTTACGCCACAAATCTTAATTAATCATTTTAATTATATCCCAGGGAAGCAACAATGTGAATAGGTGGTAATAAAATTGAGCCTTCTTAGCAAAGTAAGCCGCATGTAAAAGGTTTTTCATCTTGGGGAAGAAATCATTTCGTTTGATCTTTATGTGATCTATATTGTCTTACAGTAAAATGACTTATTGCGTTTCTTTGCTCTTTCAGGTTTATTACTCATACGTATCACTCAATTCCGATTATGGTCTGCATTTATAGGCTGAATAGATTCAAGAAATTCACAGTGCACTTCAGTTTTTGCATATAAAACCAAATATAGAAAAAGTCTCTCTTGGTATTATATAAGCTTTGATACTGTATATCGATGGTTTAGCGGGATAGACCCACAATGTCCTTCATTTAGTGATACACTACACATTTTTCGTATCACGTCGTCATTAAATGCGAAAATGTTTTCCGTTTGAATCTCATGAACGATAGAACTATTTCTCGTCGGCGTTTTTTGTTCGCATAACTGGGATCATTTGTAATCTACGAACTTTGCTCTGGTACTAGTCCTAATTTATTTAAACAAAGTAAGATTGTTTTATGAGATAATTTTATTGACTTTAAGCGGAATTCTTATTCACCAATTAGTCAAGTTCTTGGTTGTGCTCGGTTCTCGGATAGATAGCTTGAAGTTGTAGGTTTGAAACTTTGGATATTATTTTTCATAGATGTTGTACGTCGATAAAGCTTCACTTAAAATAGGAAGCAGAATTTAATGTCTAAAATCAGTCGTATCAGATGTCATTGTGTCTTTTAATACACATACGAGGGGTATTTTTTTAATAGACTGCGTTTGTGAATGAGAGTGAGAATGATGCCGCATCGTCGCAGTGCGCATGCGCGTTTGATCTCAGCATGATTTGCGCGCGTTTATATGCCATTTTCAGTGATATTGTTTGTCTGTGTGCTGAGATGTAGAATTTTATAGGGTTTAAGGAAATTGAGTCGTCCGCTGGCTGTGAGATACGATCAATTCTCATGCGTAATGTGTGACTTTGACAAGACTTCGGCGTGCCATACAAAATAAGCGGCGTGGCGTGTCTTCCAGTGTGATGTTGCTCCATGACAATGCAAGGCCATATATGTCTGCACCAACACAAGGTCTAATTGTGTCGTTTGGATGGGAACAACTGGATCATGATTTTTACTTATTTCGATACTCAAATGAGTTCCTTGGCGATCAACAGTTCAACGATGACGAAGAAGTGAAAACTGTAGTCATTGATTGGGTTTCTTTACAGGCAGCAGATTTCTTTGACGTCTGAATTCAAAAACGTGTTTAGCGGTAGGATAAATTTTTAAACAAAAATGAAATTATTTAGAAAGGTAGGATAAAAGTATGCAAAATATGGGAAAAATATATTGTAATGATACTTACAGTATTTTCCTTCTTATTCAAAAACGGACCCTATTAAAAATGTAACCCTCGTATTACAACGTTATGATATTTGTTTTGTCATGTTTCGTGCTTTTAAATAATTAAGATCTAGTCATAGAAACATTTACATCATGAACCTAGTTCTTCAAAGCTCCAAAACAGATGAATTTGAGTAGGGCTGAAATTTAATTATTGAAAAATAGTTAATGTTAAAATTCGATTTCTGTTAAACTGTCATTTCATAACAAATTTTACAAACGATCTTAGAATATTTGTTGTATTAAAATTTAAAGTAATTATATCGTTTTATATTTATTCCAAGCTTGTGCCTTCATGAAAAAGCGGGGTCACATAATATACGTGAAACAAAAGCTATTAATTTATTTCCAGTTGATTAATTTCAGGAAGAACTAATATACGTACCAAATTATTTTCCTTTCGCAAGCAATAAGTCTTAGGAAAACAAGAATGTGGATATCCTTCAAAGTAGATATTTTAAGATTGTCAAATTAAAAAGAATGACATCAGCATCATATAAGAAATATTATATGAACTCGAAATACACCAAGAATGATATTAGAAGTGCAATTTGGGAAGATCCGTATGAAACTAATTTTAGAAATATCTGATGCATTTCCTCTGAAGGACTTACAAGGATGATTCGCTAGACTAAACTCGCCAGCTTTTAGTTTTCAGTTTTAAATAAGTAGTTTTACAAAAGCTTTGAACAAGTTTTGCTTTTTGCTATTCTTTATTTTACAAATTATGTATAAATTTTCCTTTAAACATCAAAAATTGATATTTTTCTGTGTTTTCAGTTGATCTAAGATTTTTAATTACAGTTTCTAATATCGTGTTCAGAAAAGGCAATAACTTCAGTTAAGAATGACCGCGTAATAAAATTGTAATTGTATTTACAAAATAAACCGTCTATAGCTTAAATGTGCCTTTAGATTTTTAAAAAAGTATGTGATAAAACTTTGTTAAATCTTATGGTCTTTATAGACTAATTGGATTCGTAATTTAAAGACTATTTAAACTTAAGGCGGCGATCCAAATTTTTCATGTGGTGATATTTTTATATGACGGGTGTTTGCTGTTTTCGTAGATAACAGTGTTTAAGGTTTTAGAAGAGACTAGATAAATATACATACATTCAGGGTGTTTAGTTTAAATGTGATAAAATTTTATGAATGGGAGTATGAAAACAATTAATGTTCTCAAACGCTTCCTGAGAGAGTTATTGTTCCACACTACATCATTAATGAAATTATTCCAACTTATGAGAAAATACATTTTCGCAAGCTAAACCGACAATAACGCATGCAGCAAATAAAAGTCACGAGTGTTTAACCACGGACGGCAAAGCTACAGTGGAGCAATGCGTGGTCCATCGCTACTTGTGAGGTTAAATACTGTTAAGTCAAGACAAAATCGATAAAAGGTGGACCCCACTGTTCTCAAGTCTATACTGTTACTAGGTAATGTTCGTGGAAACACCCTATAAGACAAAATTTTAGTGGAGTGGAGACAGACACTCTAATGGTACTGCAGATACGGGATGAAACTGCAAGAGAAGATATACTAAATCAAAGGTGCTCACTATTTATGACAGTGCCTGTATATCGTGGAACGCTAACTTTATTATAAAATTGGGAGTCAAGTCCCCTATTTATACTTAATTGAGCCGTAACTGCTTTTACTTATGAAGGCAAAGAAAATTACTATGATTCTTTTAGTACGCGCTGTGTATGAAAATCAATGCAAAATGTTTGCAAGGACTTCAATGATTATTTGGCGTTACTCGCAAGTTTAAGGTGTAGTTTGCATTAAGTGCATTAACCAAGGGCTGATTTTAGAACTGACGACCCTGTATATCGTTAGGAATTAAGCTGACAGAACTTTAGATTTTTAGGAAAGTGTTATGTTTACGTAGAAGCAAATGCTTTATAACTTTTGTTACCGAAAATTACTGAATTGCTCTTTAACTTATTGTACGCGCACTGTATAATTACAATTATAGGTAAGGTTTATGTTGGTAAAATAATAAGCATAATTTAGCACAAGAACACCTTTATATAATTAACTTCGCGAGAAATGGTACACTTTATAAAAAAAAATTCAACAATCATTCAAGTGGTTAAATATGACTTAAATTATAGGAACAAAAGAAACATTGGCTAACGGAATCGAGATTCGAAATTGTTTATTCAACAAAATCCAGTTTGTTTCCAAAGTTGGAAGTAATTATTTAAAGCTAACTGATAATAAACGAATCTCAATCACGTTAACGACATTAAACAATATTCGAAATATGCATAGACATAAGATTTTGTGGGTACCCAGTATATGATAATATTTACAAAGCTAACTTATTAAGGTACAAATAGTAAGGTAAATGACAATGACTTTTTAACAATTACAAATATAAATTTAGAGTTTCCAGACTAAATAACTTTGACTCAACGAATATATATATTTACTTAAAGTCTATAATTCATTCGTTTCTTAATTATATAAAATGGGCAACAGCGTCCTTTACTTGAATTACGCTACTTTCCAGAAAAATTGGGTTTTTTAGCGACGGTAACAATTGTCTGAAAGTGCGGGCCGATAAAAGGTAGCCTTCCTTTGACAGGTGCAGGATAAAGCAAAATAAAGACACTTACAGGTGGAGTTCGCTCTTTACTTGGAAGATATCCCTTATCCTTTGATTTCTGGATTGATTGCTCCCACGGGTAAGATGATATTTAAATGAACTTTGGAAACTTTTTTATCGAATTGATTATCTCAATTAATTTGGAGATTCTATCTCGATGCCCAATGCAATGGTAGCTACGTTAGAGCTTCGACAGAGGCAATTTCAATTTCCTAAAACAGATAAGGCACTCCCGAAAAGAAATAATTACTTCGCAACACCACCTGTCCTACAAGTATCTATACGACTACTGTCCGTGCCTGATAGTTTTCTCACGAAATCCGCTCGTCCCCATGTAGTAAGTTCGCCTACATTTAAGAAGGTATCTTACAAAAACCACATGTAATTAGTCTTCAAATTTTGAAAGTCGTGTGAACTATTTAAATTTATAAATTGCCAATCAGATTCTAAGCTTTTCAATGTAATTGGTAGGGTGGGAGTGGTTTTATGTGATTAGCCAACTGTGAAGGATATTTCCTTTTATATTTTGGTGATTGTTTATTTAACAAGATTGGTTTTTGAGTGACTGCGGTTTACGATTTGTTTTTAATTTGCTTGTGATTTAACTGTTGCAGAGGAGTTAAAAATATTAGAGGCTGTGAGGTGAGACAATTTGTGTTCGATAGTATATTATTTTTAATAGCTGTTGTATAGTAAATCCTATTCATCCATTTTGAATACGCCACAAGTATCCAAGCAACTGGAATCCACCTTAGAAATGCGTGTAAAAATAGTTCTGTTGTTCCAAACTGGTCTTTCAAGGCGAGACATATCTCAAAAAGTTGATTTGTCGGTAAGAACATACTAATTTATATAGTTTATAACAATACTTTACTTGGAGATATGTGATTTTTTGATTTTTGCATTTTTCACGATAATTTGTTGAGGCATAAAAGCTTATAAGTGATTCAATGAAAAAAATTAGATTTTCTGAAGAAGCCTACACGTGGCGGCTTTTTGAAGATATATTATGGTTTCACAAAGCTTTGGAATTACAACACAGATTTTAAAACTTCATAAACTAGCATAAAGAAGAAATTCTGAACTGTGCTATCAACATTACTTCACTAAATTTGTTACACTTTATAGTACTTACAATGATCATTATTGCTAAACCTAATTTTTGACGGAAATAATAATTATTGAATGATTCTTACAATAGGCTGGTATATAGTTTCCTCTTTCTGCTATTTGTTATAAATTTTTAAATAGGTTGCATAATTTTATTGGTTTTGCAGTATTAGTTTAGTTTTTTGTAATTATGATTAAAAAGTTTCCATGGTGTCAAGATTCATTTGTATCAATAAAATTCTAAGTTATTTACTAATTTGTAACTTTTAAATTGAAATCATAATCATTACTAAAATATTAATAAATAGGATACCAGAGAATTTTTTTAATCTGAGTGTTCAGAAGCTTGATAATCCATACAAATTTGAGGGTTTTCATTAAACAAAAAATTAATGAAGTCACTATTGAAAGGGTTCATAGAAAAAACAAATGAAAATCATCAAAAACCATTACAAACTAAGTTTTTGTCTCGAGCATTTCACAGCCGATATTCACCCTAAATGTATAATTCAGTACCTATAATTAATAAAGGCAAATTTTATTATAAATATAAAAGTAATTTATTATAAAAACGCATAGAAAATAGTATTATATCGTATTAACGACACTAAATTGAAAATAACTGTTATTGTGAGCAAGTAAGTCTTTCCCAGCCTACTCCCACAAATTTTGGAATGTAAACTATTAATGAGCTGAAAAATTGGTTGCGATGGGCATTGAACAGATTTAGCGTATTACGGGTATACGGGTTGCCATTTTTTGCTCCTTTTTTATCTCCAATTTTTAAAAACGTGTTGCTTCCACAACGTAAAATGGAAAGCAGCGCTTCCCTTGAAAAGTGAAGCTGTGGAATGTTGGTGTTTATTTGAAATCTGATTTAAAATATAATACGGGACCTTCATAATGAACACAAATATTCCACTATTTTATCTTTCCAATGGAAATACAGAGTGTTCAAATTTCCTTATCTTTGCAGGGTATCTCCGTCGCTATCTTATTATTATTCAAGATAACGACTTGCGGTTTCCATGTCATGTTGCTACTTTTTTTTATAAAAATAGAGATACGATCAATAAAATCTAAGTAAAGTAACAAGAGAAGCCCATAAATTGGAAATTTTCGATTTATACATGTAAATCAAAACCGAAGGGGGTAATGAAAATTTTATTGATAGTATTTTTGTTTTTATAAAAAAAGTAGCACCATAACACGAAAACCGCAAGTCGCTATCTTTAATAATAATAAGATAGCGACGGAGATACCCTGCAAAGATAAGGAAATT
>JAHWXV010159443.1:0-20038 GCA_024586415.1 Phrixothrix hirtus
TTAAACTATTAAATAAAATGAAAAAAGTATGACAATAGCCACATTAGTAAAAACCATTTTTGATATGCGAAGTTCTCTTATTTTCCATAGTGCGACGTCGTCGTCGCCAAATTTATAGATTATAAATTTTTAACATCCATTAGTGGTGTTAAAATAGAAACCAAGATAAACTATACTAAAACTTCTGCACAATCAGCAAACATACACACTTTGAAAGAAAATATTAGATGTTATCAAAAAACGTTAAATTGAAATTTTCGTATTCAAAATACTTTTGCAGTTTTGATTTATTCAACTTGATCAGAAATTCTTACACCACTCACTAATTCATATACTTTATTGATATCTATAATCATCATAAAAACTCTTAAACCCTTTCTTAAAGGTTTTGTTACTACACAGAACAGTTTCAGATCTTTGTCTATTATTTTGTAATTTAAGCATTTTCACCTCCAACACTTGTAAAAATAAAAATGGTTATATTGAATAAAAAAGATTCCAATTTATCAGTTTTTAGTATTATTTAGAATTTTAATTCCAAGAGAATGAAGAATTCTTTTGTTTCATTCCTAATAATTTGTATTGTTAAAATATTTCTGTTAAATTAATTTATTTGGTGTCCTTAAATTACCTTTGCCCTATGGTTTCGATATTAGCTGAACTTGGAAGCATTCCAACCTTCACTGCAGATATTTAACGTGCTAAATATCACATTGACACGAATCTACGACTCTGTTTCCTTATCCAAGAGTAAGGCACCATTAATTATTTTCCGCTGAAAGTTATCTAGCTTGGTTGGATTTCAATCCGCGTCCTTTAGGTGTAGCTGTAAAGCTGTTAACCTCTAAATTATCGAAGTCGGATAGATCATCGTGGTTTTAATTTTAATTTGCTTAGTTAGAGATAAAAAGAACATGCTATTTTATTCCATTCGTTTTAAATCGTAGCATCTGATCTTATCTGTTCTGTATTAAATTATATTTCTCATGGCTTTCAATTACGTCAGCTGTAGTTTTGCAAATTATATACCAGATCAATGTGTTTTACCTATGCGTTCGGTTAGCCACTTTTAAGAAGTCAGTTCTAGGATTATTTAAAATTTTAAGCGACTAGTAGACAATCACTCAACCAATTACTATTTTGCAGCATTATATACGGTCTTTGGCCACAACAAAAATGGCACACCAATTAATCAATTAACCATTAAAGCATATAAAATATTTGTATTGTTAGTGTACTTACTCTAGCTCTTTATCAAGGCGTTGACTAGAGATTTGGTTAAGATTTCTGTGGCCAATGATAACTCATGTGAGAAAACAATAATTGGATTTTGACTACGTAAAATCCATTTATTAATGATCACTTTCCTTATAGTGAATATTTAGTTAATTTTAATTATTTACCTATTTATTTTCAGGTATTTGTGTGGGCAATACTAATACTCAATACAAGTAGTAATTTATATTGACAAAAACAAACTTACACAATGTACATGAAAAATCGTTAAAATGCTAAAGATAAATAAATTCAATTTACATGACTACAGATAAATTACGTTTACGGTCAATAGCATAACTCACTAAAGGCTTGTCTTTACTGTAATTGATTGAATGTGTTTGAAAGCCTTACTAAATGTTATAATTGAGTGCTTCCTAGTTTATCGCAACTCCCAAATTGTATTTGAGGTAGGATGCTGCTGGTTTATTCTTCGCTATATCAATCTTCAACACGAACTACTTTTGAATTTTTATAAACGAAATTTTGGTGTAGATCGGTTTTTTAGCACTTATCACTTACTATGATTACCTGAGTTTTTGCCAACGTAAGAACGTGTTTCTTTGGGCGTTCCGTCTTTTAAAGCAATTGTGTTTCTATGGTTAACTACTAGGGAGTGTTGTACGTGGAGGAACCTTGCACTTGCAAATATCTCCAACATTTTCTTTAGCTTATGTAATATTACTTAACTTAAATGTTCCATGACTAAATGTATTTAATATTGTTTTCTTAATTTGTACATATTTTTTATTTTACGAATATCCGTCTAACCTGTAATTCGCTTTGATTTTAATCTTACTTGAGGTTTTTCTACCTTGGATTCTCGAATCCCTAGTTGTTACTAAAATTCTTGTATTACGAGATGAGTTTGTGCGAAATTTATCTTAAACTATGAATTTAATTTTGATAGCATTGCTATTTACCCAATTTATGCGAAAAAACGATAACAAAAACTGCCAAAAGGCCATGCATGAGCTATGTTTTGCTTATGCGATTATTTCAAAAACAATATTTTTTTACCTAATATGCGCATAATGAACAAATTGGTCGACGTTGTATCATCAATTTTAATAAAATTTTTGTACTTTAATTTTAAAGACGTGCTTAAATATAAATAACCCTTTTTGAGATGGTTTGATAAATTTTCCCTTATTTGTGATACTGTTTATTAAAACGTCAGTAAGCGAAATAGGCCACCATTATGAATGTTTACCAAACTCTATTTCGCCATGGGGTTTATATTTCTATTTCATTCAGTTAAAATCATTAAATAAAAACAAGTAATATATTAATCATATATCATTAAAATGTTGATTATTTTCCATTTTCATTGAAATGCATTTTTATAACAAGACATTTAAGGTAGTGCACCAATTTCAATTTTTCTCTAAATTATACACGAAATTCAAACAATATCGTACATGCATATAATCAATTTTGCAGCTAGTTCTAAGTTCATATTTAAAATTTAAAGTTTTGTTTTGTAAATAAATCCATACTGGTTTATAAATTAAATTGTATAGCATATTTATATGTATATATGTCTTACTAATTCATAGAGTTTGAAATATTCTATACAATCAGCTCCTCAAGTTAAATATATAAAAAATAAGAGAATATAAATTATAACATTAAGCAAATTTTCAGCAACCATAAAACAAAAATGTCCGCATACATAGGGAGGTTCGGATATTGTCATGATTTATGTATTCTACGGTAAACAAACTGTTGGCGCGTTCCAAACTATCTAATAAATCATATATCGCCCCATTATTAATATTACTTTTCTTGTTTCTGTGTAACTGGCACCAAATTTCTTATCGCATGTTCAAAAATGTAAATTTTCAAATAATCTTAGTAAGATATTTTGAATGGTATAAATTACACTATCTCAGGAAAACTAATATGTTTACTTTATCTTCATTGAAGTTTACATTGTAAAATATTTTAAACTACTTCGTTTGATAAACATGGCGCGATGTTCTCTAGACAAGTTAAATTTTCAGCAATGCAACGCTACCAATGAATTCGATTCGGTTAATTTGAGCTGTAACAATTGACCACAAAGGATATTTAAATTTACTTATTCCTTAAATTTTTAAAAAGCCTACAAGTTATTTTTAATAATAAGTGGGTTATAATGACTATAAATTAGATTCGCGCATCATGAGCCGAGTACATTAAATCAACCTTACGGAAATTTACCAAATTTATAGCAATTCACATGAATAATGAACTAGTTCCAATTAATTTACATAGTCCTTAAATAAAGGTAAAATTGTACAGTTATTTCAGGATTATTTATAAAATATATTGCTGCTAGGTTTAATGATTTTGCTACTCGTTTCAATTTTGTTCATTATGGAACACATTACAGATTTCATTTTAATCAATTATAATTAAATAAATGAAAACTTTTGTGGTTTTTTTATATACTTTATATAGGTAATAGATTGATTAAACTCAAAGACTTTTAATTTCTAATAGAATAAAGATGCAACGATTGTTTATTTAGTGTTTATTATTAAAATACACCATGTTTCGAGGTCTGGTTTGATCCCATCATCAGGTATATACAAAATTTTTCGTTAATCAACAATTTAATTAAAATCAGAATGTATAAGATTTAACATATTGAACATTCATTAATTAAATAGTTTAATTTTAAAACATTTGAAGAATTAAAGATGATAATAGCTTTTATAATCAAATTATTAAATGAATAATTTGAAAAGTTGTAATTAATGAAGACATAAAACAATTAAGACGAGGACTGGACGTGTTAATTAGATATTTTGGTATGTTAATATGTTAAACTATATTTGGATTATAATAATGGCTATGTTATCTTATTAAGTAATTCATCTTTAAATGTAATTACTTATGTATTTATGACAACAACTGAATAGCGATTTCTATGTACAGTAGTCCAAACAATTTTAAAACTGTACTATTTGAATAAATATGTATAAAAACGTATTTAGAAGGCTACAGATGAGCTCTATCCGTACTTGAGCGTTTTTGAACAGTAGTTTCTTATAGGTGTGATAATGTTAACTTGTACAGTAGCATCGCGCCCAAATAGAACGTGTTAAAATCCTCGTCGTTTAGTGCAAATATTGTAAGATTCAAGATTAGAAAAATAAAATAAATTCACACTCATTTTATTTTTCTAAGGCACCCTCTATATACAGCAGTCTATAGCGATACTTTAAACCAAAAGAAAACTGCTTCTTAAATAATAAAGAAAGGTATTACTTTGAAAAATAACAAAATTTAAACAAGCGACAGTAGCATTTTGAAACGAACATCTAATGTCAAAGTTAAGTGAAATGAACAAATTGTGTTTTAAGAAACGAGCAGCTAAAAGGGTTTTTAAATGATAAAAAACTTCATAAGGGCAACCTGTTAAATAAAGTGTACGCAAACTCAGGGTACGCTGCATGGGGTTAAGCTTGACTGCGGACCAACTAGCATCTTTAAACTGGAGAAGAAAGTAAGATCAATTTAAAATACAATCGTCCGATTCGCCGAACAAATCATGAGAGGGTATCTAAAGAAAATTAATAAAAACCCTAATAGCATCCAAGTTCGAGCATTAAAACTATATCGCCAAACACCAGCGAAGATCATATTACTTGAAACGTAACTAAGTTGATAAACGTAGGCCTAAGTCCACACGCTAAGATCGTACAAATAAAATAACTGTAATGTAAAATCCGCTACTGTTTAGAGAAATTACTAAAACAAAGTAACTGGTAAATAACGTCAGATGACTCGTTTTAAAAATGATACGCGTTCAATCCGAGTATTTCAAAAGCAAACGTACGATTACGTGCAACAAAACCTTCAGAAAACGGTCTCTTGGTTCCTGAAGTATTGGACTGCAAAACACCGAAATTTAAGTCAAAAGCATTAGTTGTCGGACATAAATTTTCAAATCAGCGTATAAAGAAAAAAATTACGTAGTTCAATTACAAATAAAACCAAATAATTAAAAATAAGTGAGTTTTATCAATTACATTAAGTTAAATTTAACGAAAATTTAAATTAGTAAATACTAAAGTAATTATTAAAGTAGTAATCAATTTACAACTAAGCATACTTCGGATGAAAGACATTTTCAATCTCATACTAGGTGGCTCCAAATGGGTCTGTTTGTATTTTGGGCATTTATTTGAATAACTTTGCATATTGATATACTAAATTAAAATGGATATATTAAAATTACTACTTTTAGTATTTATTGAAAAGGTGTGTCGCATGGTGGAAACATACAAATTAAGTGAGGTAAATAATAAACTTATATTCAACATTTTAGATAAAAATAATAGAACAAATAGCTATTGTTCTGTAAATAGGGGTAACTAAGTGGTAACCAATCATCCTTTCTCTTGTTTCACTACCCGTAAATTGACCTACAACTTAAAAAACGACTGTAGGGGAAGAAGATTCCTTTTGAATAACTTATTTGAGAGTTACGTGACTAATTATTGGAAAGCAGTACTGAAGTCAACATATCTTAGGTTAAATTTATTTAGATATAGATTTAGGATCCGATCCTTTAGTTAATAATTTTTAGACCGTGCAAGAGATGATTTTCTATCTAGAATACTTTATCGATTTGATTTTGTCAAACGCTTTCTTATGTTTGCCTCACTTTGAATAATTTTTAATTTTAATCAAGGTTAATTATGTAGGTTTGGGTAAATTTTGAATGCACCTCGTATGCTTTGTAACTTATAACCTTGAACGTCATCATTACTAATTTAATTTGTTTAGTTTAATAAGAAACCTTATATTTAATTCCGTCAATTGTAAAAGTATTTTATTTAATTTTAATATAACAAATAAAATCTTTGTTGTTGCCTTATAATAATAAAATCCTATGTTAATGATTTATTTCAGTTTTGTTGAGAATAATTTCAAATAAGGGATAGGAATTTAGAATTGTTAGCTAAATTATTTTTATATAAAATTTACGTAGATGACGCAATTATTAATTCTTAATTGTTACTATGTCAAATTTGTTGACTCGTAATTTTTATACCGCGATCACCAATTACACACCATTGGCCTGTTTTGAAATGCAATTTTGTGATTGGATAGTTTTTCGTAAGTAAACAGTTCTTTCGTTTCTGTCATTGTTAGTAGCGTCCGAATCCCTGAAGACAAAGGGAGATTAATTCAAAGACCGGAGATGGTTACGAACATGCTTGAGTTCAAATAAATTTTTCTGAACCCGTTATGGCTGTGTAGTGTTCCTTTCATTTTAGTCGTCGTTAGCTTTGCAAGGAAGTTATCAAGTTCTTGGGGAACGTATTTGTGAACCATTAACAGCACCACGTCCACCATTGTTGGTTGAAAGAATTCCTTTATTGAAGATCAACTGTGCTTAGTTAAGTCATAAAGAAAAGCTCTTGATTCGTTAAAACATCGATACATCTATTTTCAACGTAAGTCCACTCTTGATCAACATATTTTATTACCGTCAGGGGCCCACGATATAAGTGTATAAGTGAAATAAATTGAATTTTTAATAAACTTAATTTGCCTTTGGAGGTCGTTGCAAACGCCTTAAGTATAAACCGATTAAAGTAACCTTTGTTTGACTTGATATTATTTTAGAAATTACCGTTCGTTGTTAAACGTTCATATACAGGGCGACCCGCATGGATTAAATTTTATAAATTGATTGTCCACTGTTGAAATACATGCGTGTAACCTCAGTATATTTAAGATAAATGATATTGTGAGATTTGATTTAGAAAATATTTTTAATATGGGGGATCCTACCAAAATTAGTTAAAGCAACTTGTTTAATAAATTATTATTTTATTTGTCCTGACATTTCCTAATTTACTCATTATACTGTTTGTTGAATCTAGTAATTTTTTTATTTCTGTAGGTTAGCTTAGACTTAGTTTGAATTATTTTGAAATAACTATAAGATAAGACCTTGTAATAATTCGTGACGGCGATCTCTAGAAGTCATTCTGTTGAATGCGCAGGCAATTGCTACTGCCGAAATTATACGATTAACTGATGAAACTACACTTAATTAGCAACCTCGCTCCGATTGTGACAGCAGCAAGTTTTTATTAAAGTTTTCCAGTGCTGTCTGGCCGTTTCTAGCTTTTCGGCTAAGATAGCTGTTTTCCCAAATAAAGCTAGTGGCGCCCTTTCAATATTTTCAATGCAATTTCATGCAATGTAGCTTGTCCCAAGAATCTGCCACGCAAAATATCGTAAGTTCATTGAGAATTCACCCCTCCTGCTAAGCTAGTCGACGCAAAACCGCTGGGGAAGTTCGAATAAATCCTAGGATGACTAAAATCCTGTTTGGTCCGTCGCAGTTTTTAAAAAAAATAAATAGTCTATCTTGAAAAATTGCAAATGATTCTAAAAAAAGGTCGTGGGAAATAGATATGTGGGGAATTGATATATATCTTATATTACAAAGGACAAAAGTGGAATTATCATAACTAATTATTTGGAACTACCGCATTTGTGAAGTAAAAAGCGAAAGTACCGAAAGTGACTATTTATTCTTAAATTACAAAGAATTTATAGTCTTACTATCATAAGAACCATTCAGAAATTGTTTGCATCTGGTTTCTCTTATTATAAAAAGATAAATTATTTTTCTGAAAAAACGTGTTTTGTTACGGAAAACGAACAATTACTATTTTAAATAAAAATAATGAATCAAAGAGTATTAAGTCGAATAAATAAAAATCTGTACAATGCTGAACGCAATCTAGTGCACATTTAATTATCCAAAAGTCCCAATAATCTGTTAATCTTAACTTTAAGAGCAGTGTGTGTTAAATTTCCCTTCGAGGTGTCTGAAGTGAAACAATGCTGGTGTGAGCACCATTAAAATCGTAAATTAAACACTTTAATTTTATACGCAACATAAGAAAACGCCATTGTCGTTCAACAACAGGTTATTGCCAAAGAATATGTGCCAATAAATGCAAGTTATTGACTTAACAACTCTTGTAATTTTTGCTTGAAATTTTATGCAAACATATATTACAAAATTCTCTTTTTATACAAGAAATTAGGTTTATTTGATAACAATTAAGATTTATATAGAAATTTTTTCGTTTATTATTTGAATAAAATCAATATGGAAGCGTAGTAATGTTTTGACTAATTAATGCAAACCATTTGTTTTAATTTGAAATTTGTTTGATATAGCAATTTAACAAAATTGTTAACCCTGTTTTAATTTGAGAAATAGGAACCAAATTTATTTGAGTATTATTTTCAGTTTTATGTAATTTATATTGATTTATTGAAATGAAATTAAGCTCAGTGCTAGTCGTAGTTTTCGGAGTAATATGTGATAGCATTTTTTTAAAAAGTTATTAAAATAATAAGAAGAAATAATTTTTCTACGCATACAAGATTTATGCGAATTTAGATTGATGTGTATCACTTGGCTATCGACTCAATTATTCTCAGATCAAATCTCACTGGATATCGTAGATTTGTAGATCTCGAAAACTATAAAACCTGAAATAAAGCTGCGGGAAGGCAAAAATACTAAGGATTAATTATAACATTTAATCAAAATAAAAATTGTCTTTTATGCTTATGACAACTAGATAATATTTGTATATAAAACAACTATAATATTTCAGTTATATTCGTAAGGATACTTTGAAATTTCGTGCATATATAGACAGGTTCTATGAATATACATTATATCTCTTTTAGTCACCCAAACGCCAGCGTGACAATTGGAGAGGTCTAAAGCGTTTGCCAACCCTACAAACTTGTAATAATTTGTGTAAAATCGTTGTAGAAAAAACATAGGGTGACCTTTTTAATGAGTTTAAAACTACATGCTAGAATATGGGATAAGTTTTGATTCAAAAACTATAAATCTTAAAACAGAGATTAACCCCACCCTTTCTCTTCGAAACAATGATTGTGCCATTTTTTATGACCTTTAAGACAGTTAGCATTTGAATTAGCTTTTTTGAATCTCTTTAGTAAGTCACTTTCTTTAGAGCGCCCCAATTTTTATTTACCGGCGATTGAATTTCAAAGAAGAGGTTCAATGTTCTTACATTAAGCCCCTCTAGAAATCCACAAAGTTTTAAATTTCTTGAATTTTCCTGTTGCAGGTGTTATTTTGTCAGTATTAAAATTTTCAATATAAAATCAAACGGGATATCAAGTTTAATTTAAAATTTAAAATAAAAAGGCTAAAATAAATTTACAAAAAATTTCTTAAAAAGTTGTCGAAAGTATAGTGTTTATTTGGGTCGTCTCTGCTAACAGATGCATTTTAAAGTGCAAATTACGGTATAGCAAAAATACAAGCAAAATAATTTCAAAATCTCCTAAATCCTTTAAATTTGACATGGAATATTTTTGTGCACCATACAGGGCTGTTATGAATTAGCTGTTGAAACTAAAACGACCAACTTTTTGAATTAGAAGAGACACATTTTTCGGGTTATTAAATTCCATTAAGCCCTTTTTGAAAAATTTTGCACATGAAAACATTTGATGAAGTACTGGAATTTATCACAATTAATTCGCTACAAAAAGCCAAGAAAATTACGAAAATATTTGCTGAAATAGCAATTTAAAACAGCATATCGAATTGTACTCTGTTTATTTACTAGTAAAGCGGTGCTTGACCTATACCATCACAAATAAATGACATAATTTTTACATGCAAGTGTTCTTAAAAGATTACATTTGGGATTTGTATTAAAATTATCAGAGATAGTTTAATTTACAAACAAATAATTACTAGTGATAACTTTTAAATTTAATAGTTGTTTAAAGATGGCTTTCACAAAAAAACGAATTGCACCCAGGTAAGTGCTTTTTAATTCTAAAATGTTGTTTACTTGTAAGATAAAATTCCCCCTTTTATTTTTCTTTTTAAATATTTCCGAAATTGAGGAATAAATTAGCTGAAATTATCTATGTAAGGTTCAACAGCTAATATTTGTTTTCCAATTTTTTCAAACTTTAACACAAGGTACAAAAACGTATTCCAAAGCAATACTATGTGTTTTTATTTTTGCAATAAAACTTCTAGTTTAAACTTAATGAAAAGAAACAAACTAATTGTATAAAATAAGCCGAATTTTCTCTTAATAACGAAGTTTTTGCCGTTCTTTGTTAATTTTTACTTCCACAGAAAGCATTGGAAAACTGGATAATAAACATGCCTAAAAACGTGCACAATTATGTAAATCTAATTTAATAAATCGGAATGGAGTTTTTAATAAATTTCATTTACACTGAATGTTTATCAATACACACTGCAATGATGCATAATATGAGTAGAACCAGAATAAACGTACAATGTCATATCAAACTGGTATACAGTTTGTTATATTACGTATTACAAATCAAAAATTCTCAAAAAGTATTGCAAGAATTTTTAAAATTCGATTGTGCCCAAATTAAAGCTGTTTAATTTTTTTTATTATTTTTTTGTGAATATAGCGGGCATAAGGAATAATTAGATAAAATATCTTAAAGTATTTCAAAGCAACCCTGTATTAATTAAAATGGGAATTGAGCCCAAACTTGCAAAGAGTGCGTAGATAAACCAATTCTACTTAAATATTGAATAAATGCAAAGACGCGAGTAATTAAATTTAACAGATAGTATGTAAACGGCTGACAAATGTTTTAATATCAAAACATTCTTATATTGTAAATAAATTTAATACGTAAAACAACTATGCTTAATCAAATTGGAGTAACCAATAGTTAAAACTTAAATAAAATAATTTAGTTTAACTAGTTCAAAAAGAAATCTTTTAAAGTAACAATAACCTTCAAATAATCGGATATGCTTCAATACGCTGAGAAATTATTCAGCTGTACAAAAATATAAGGCATACTTCAGAGTAAGATAAAAAGACTAGATGGGTTAATAAAAAAGCAAACTACATTATATATTTTTAAATAATCTCGATAGTGAATTACGTATAAAATATCTAAAAGCCTTATATTTTGGTCTATTACAGATGATGTTTTCTTGCCTTAAATACTAATATTGTAAGTTATTTACCTGAATAGGATGTAGATATTAATAGAAGATAACTGATAAAAAGGTAGCACTTGCCGCATAAAAACCAAATATCACATAATGCACAAAAAACGCATATTCCAGTTGTAGACACAGACGACAGTGCCTAGATTTTCTAGCCCGACAAAGATTTAAGTATCGCAGGGGGTAAAATTTTTATAACACACAGGTATAAGTCTTATTAGCCTCTTCATATAACTGTAATTCGTTTATCACGATGTCTGGAGTTACAAAAATTAACTAACGAGCAGTTACCAAACTTCTTACTCGAGAAGGGCTTTCTCCTCAAAACATTAAAGTATGACTGGGGGGGGGGTGTACGGAGAAAATTTACAGTCTTGTTCTGTGGTAAAATATTGGCCAAAACGATTTTGAGTGGGACAAGAATTCTTGGACGATAACGCCAGAACAGACAGATTGGTGTAAACCATGACGGTCAACAACATTTACATTGTGGAAGATGTCGCATTAGTCGATCGACGCTTGAAGGTGAAAGAAATAGCATAAAAGGTGAGACTTATAGATATAACTGTTGGCTGAAACCTCTACGATCATTCAGTCATGAATAAGATTAGTGTAAGGCGGGTGCCCAAATATGTCTCAGCAGTTCAACACCAGCAACGTGTTGAATGTATTCGATCCTCTTTGGAGCTCAGTGGAGAAAACTCTGTGGACGTGTTAAAGGCGATTGTAGCAGGAGACAAAGCCATGATCCTGTGTCCAAAGGGGATTCAATGGAATGAAGGCGAAAAGGAGAAGTAGCGACAAGGAATTTCAGTGTCTAGCACTCAACATAAAAACTGATGGCTACAATATTTTGGTATAGTGACGACTTCTTCTTGTATAATGCAACACCACAGTCAATGGGGCATAATGATGCAGCACACTTGTACACATTACAACAAAATATTCGGTGTCAAAGACCTAGTAGACTGGCCAAAGGCGGGTGTTTGCTCCACGTCAATGCAGCCGTGCATACTGCTGAAATTACGAAAACCGAAATCCCCAACTGCGACTTTGAACAAGTCGAGTATCCTAGGTATAGTTTTCAGTGCCCATTGCCTATTTGGAAATTTGAAGAGGAGCCTTCGAGGACGTCATCCGTGTCAATAGAGAGGTGAAGGCTGAAGTTTGGGTACATTTTGGAGTCAAGCCGAAGGAATATATTTTTAAGGATATTGAATTGCTCTTGAAACGATGTGATAAGTGCATTGATATAAGGAGGGATTATATTAAAAACTAAAATTGAAATAACAATCCACGCCCTTTCTTTCATAGTCAAGCGGGAGATTTTAGCGTTGTTCTCGTAAATACCCTCGAAATGTCTGACAGTGAAACGTTGAATTAATTACAATACTTGATAATATAATTTAAAAACGGTTGTTACAAATATTTGCCTCCCAATTTTAAAACTTGTCCCTTTCCTTGAATTATTGGAACTTGAGCAATAGAAAAATTATTATTTTTAAATAAATCGCCCTTACAGACGTACTATATCCATTATAATTTTATTTTTTATGTCGGCGGTAATTTATATTAGGGGGTAAAAATCGCCCTCCAATAAGGTAATCTAAAAGAATATTTGTTCCTTTCGTATAAAGATAGATACAGGGTGGTCCAATGATACGTTTGCTCCTCGCTTAACTGTTGGTTGGAAAATTTTCTATAAATATGCTCGGACACGTCGAATTTGTTTTTGAGGGGCGCACATTTTAAGCATATTCACCAATCTGTCGCTTCAACCCCCTAGCGGGGGCGAGGCACCTCTACAATATTTCAAATGGGAGGTGGGGTCGATCGATATATAATTTTAAAGAGACCAAATTTCTTTTTATAACGATGCAATAATTGGTGGATTTAACTTAAAAAATTAATGCAGGAACGTCTTTAGAAACCCAAATCCTACATTTTTTGTATTAAGGAAACAGACACGTATGTTTTAGTTGTTAGGCATTAAAAAATCATAATCATTACGTTGTTTGGTTCTTTCAAGGAATACTCTAACCTCGCGCATAACAAAGTAAATTCGTAAACGATTACGAGTGGTACAAGATTTTAAAGTAAGTGACAAAATGTTTGATTGATTGAGTAGCAGAGGAATCATTTACATTTTGTTTATCAAAAATATTCTTTCCCATAAATACTTACTGGTAGATATTGTGCATGTTTGCAGTTGTGACAAAATAACTTAGTAGGCTAACAATTAAAACGTGTGAGTTGAATACTGTCATCGATTCCGTGTGGTTGTTTGTCAAGCGATTTCTCATTTTACTGTAAAAAATGGTTTATTCAATTCCAGAAGGAGTTGAAATTGTTAAACTTTATTTTCAAAACACACTGCTCTGTGTTTAATAATGCTCATCCCAGTAGAAATGTGAGTGATACGTTTGTTGCAAAACTAGTAAAAAAGTTTGTCGATACCGGATCAGTCTATAATATGAAAAACCAGCGGCGACGACCAATTAGAAATGAAGCTGTGGAAGTGGCTGCTTTCGGGCATATAGCTTTAGGTCATACTCAAAGTACTCGTCAAGTAGCTGAAGGCTCGCGAGTATCTCGCTCGTCCATATTAAGAATTTTAAAAGCTTATAAATACCATCCGTACAAAGTTCAATTTGTGCACAAACTGAACGAGTATGATTTTGACAAAAGGTTGCAGTTTTATGAGAATATGAGTTAGCGAATAATTGACGATCCGGACTTATTATTAAATATTTCTTTTTCCGATGAGTACACATTTTATTTAAATGGTGCCTTAAATAGGCATAACTGCCGTTACTGGGATGACAGTAACCCACATTTGTTCCGAGAGGTTCATACACAACATCCACAAAAACTTAACATCTCGTATGGTATATTGTAGAGCCACTTTTTATTCCTGGAAACTTGACTGGCGAAGTGTATTTAAACATGCTAGAAGTTGTGATTGATATACTAATAACACAGATAATAGAAGATGATCCAAATCATAATGTTAATCTTTTTCACTTCCAGTAAGATGTGGCACCTCAGCACTATGCTGCTCCTGTAATAGAATTTTTAGATCATCGATTTCCTAGGCGATGGATGGAAGACGTGGTCAAATTGAATGACTAGCTAGATCACCCGATTTAGCGCCCTTGAATTTGGTTCTTTGGGGACACTTAAAAGATCAATGTTTTGCTACTAAGCCTGAATCCATTGAAAATTTTGGCCGACAAATAATAGTTGAGTACAGACGTATTACACCTGATATGCTGGCATGTGTTCGCCAAAGATTTGAGCACGATCTTTATTACTGTATAGAAGTAAATGGGGTCAGATTTTGAATACTCGTTAAAGTATAGTCTCAATAAAAGCGTTAATACACAAAGTTCGTTTCATTTAATGGAAATGTGTCACTTTTTAGAATCCTATATCATCTTACCCTTTAACAATGTAACATTTGTTGAGGTCGGAGTGAATTTTACCCCTTTCAAAAATTTAATAACATTAAATGATGTGATTGTTTTGATGCCTAACAACTAAAACGTACGTGTCTGTTTCGTTAATACAAAAAATGTAGGACTTGGGTTTCTAAAGACGTTCCTGCATTAACTATTTAAGTTAAATCCGCCAATTATGGCATCGTTATAAAAAGAACTTTGGTCTCTGTGAAATGATATATCGGTCGACCCCACCTTCCATTTAAAATATTAGAGGGTGGTTCACCCCCGCTAGAGGGTTGAAGCGACAGATTGGGGAGTATACTTTGAATGTGTCTCCCTCAAAACCACATTCGACGTGTCTGACCATTTTTTTAGAAAATTGCCCAAGTAGCCGTTAGGCGTGGAGCAAACTTTTTGTTGGACCACACTGTATACATTTTAGGGTATTTTCTATTCAAATTAGATTACTATATGCATGCTAAACTGTTAATATGGTCTAATACTGGCCCAAATGTAGAGATGAGTTTTACCCCTATAACCGAATTACCACCGATATAAGAAATCACTCACTTAGATTTTAATTGTCTACAAGGTATTCGAATTTTATCAAAATTGGAGGGCTGTACTTGAAGTACGTTCCAGATACAATTTAGGTATGTGAATAACGTGACGTTTAAGTAACATTATTCATATCAAGTTTTTCAAAATTCTAAGATATGATGCAAATCATTAAATACATATCATAGTTTCAACTAGAATACAAAATTTTAGGGATCACTTAAAATGTACTGAGGTATTTTTTTGCGTATTCTTTGGCTACTATGTGAAACCGAACCAGATATGTATACACATATTTTATTCCATCAAATTCATTAAATAGATACATTTTCACAAACCTTAAACAATCCTGCCACTTTCTCTAACAAAACACAACAAATGCTTTTTGTGATCCTCAACTAAAGCTGTTAAATAATGTTGGAGAATATATCGATTTACATTGATGCAAAACCATGAAGGTTTGCTCAAAAGGAATATTCAATGTAAATTATAATATTTCTACACAATAGTTGCCAAGTATTATAACAGTTCATTAAGCAGAAGAGTAGATAATTAATTCATACTCCCCACAAATCAATGGACAACTCACAGTTTACAGGCCGCTTGAAGCATGTATATAATACACTACAATAATATAAGAATTTCTTGGGTATACGTAACCTAATAATTTTGTATCTACTCTACAAAATTTCCATAATATAATACCGATATAATTAAGCAAATTAACCATATAATTTTTAATTATTCAAATTTGAGTAGCAAAAAATTACATTGTTAATTCGTTATTGTTCCACATCAATTTAATTAAACGCGCCCAATATACTAGATGGACCAACTTCAATATTTAAATAATACTTATACGTTAATTCAAAACGTAATCCTTCAAATTTAATTAATAATGTTGTGTTTACTATTAATTATAATTAAATTTAGTATAGCTAATACAAAGAAGTTATAGCGAATAACGGGAACTACCTACAAGGATTTCAATATTGCATTATATAGTAGCAAAAATGGTATGAATAAATCTTAAAGAACGTTATTGAATTGCAGTACACCAAAAACTAAAATTGTGTCTATACGATTTTCAAGAATAAAATGGTTTTATACCTTTAACCATTATAGAGCAACATAAATACGTCATTGCCACTAATAAAAATGATTAGAAGTGCACTCTTGCCTAATACTTCGATCGTGCTTCGTGAATTTCTTTTGGTGACCACTCTTTTTATTGCAAATATTTTACAACCGCACTACTTGAGATTTTTCCATTTTGCAAATTCTCTAAATATTTCTACTTAAACTTAAAATTAGCCTGATAAGTAATAAGTAACGAAGCTAAAATTAAACGAAGGTAACAACAAATAACTCAATCTTTAATGGTTCAAATATGTTAGACGCTACTCAACGCCTGCTATGTCAGCGCTTATAAATAGTAACCCTCTCCCGTACTTCACTTGTGAAGTTTCCCCCCAACCCTTACTTTGATTGCCAGATTCAATTCCAATTTTTACTCAAATTGTTAATACAACAAAATTGTAAGAATTGGTAAAACGTCACTTATATAAGAAATGAATTTATAGAATAAATAAAACTGTTTAACCACTGTTAAAAATTGAATTATATAAACCTTCCATTAATTAAAAACTAAATAAATTAATAAAGGATTATAAAAGTTATAAGAAACCCGTTTAAAATATGTAAATAGATATAATTGATTTTAAAACCATTAGGGTTATCTAGTATTTAAGAATGAAATAAATTGTAAATGTTAAGTAGAAATATTTAATATTTAACTAAAATTCAAAACAGAACAGGAACTTTTAAACAAAACAAACATGAAAACGTAATCCCACACAAGACGGAATCACACATGCTACATTGAAATTAAATTAGCATTATAAGCCTTATCAACAATTTATAGTTAAATGATAAGAAAAGGTAGCATAAATACCACAATTGCAATCAAGAAAATTCTGAACACTCTTCTACCCTCCGATTCATATTCTGTGATACCTTATTATGAAACACTGTTAGAGAGTAAATCTAAGGACATTTTTCTGTATCAATATCTCTAATAGGACCTTTTGGACCTAGTGTGGTCTTACGTATTACAATAGAGCTCCCCCCCCCCTCGCCCATTCGAACTTTGCTAGAAACGCTGATGCTTGGACGTTTTTCAACTGTCATTAATTATAACTGGTGTAACCTATAAAGATAATGTTTGTATACAAACGAACGTTTTTGATTTGTACGGCGTGCATTGTTGAATCCTTGGAAGTAGTACTAAAAGGTATCCGAAAGTTTTTCGATTCCTCTTTCTGATCTACGATATAGAACTAACTATATTAATTCACATTACCTAGTGTGAGACCCCATATATTTCCTGAACTTCGACTGATATAAATCACATGACACAAACGATTGAAATATACAAAATAACACACTGACTATGCATGCCAAATCACTGTATAGAATACTGAGTAGTATGATATGTAAATAGTTTGTAAATGTATCTATAAAAATTGCATGTTTGTTCATCTGAGTTAAATACATGTTAATCAACAAACCTAGAATTTGCTTATTTATACAGGCAGGAGTAAAATATATACAGAATTGGCTGTATACACTTATGCTCAAAAGTAGCTATACAGTACTGTCGAACATTTGACTTTCTATTAGATGTAATAACGAGCAACTCCGAACTCACTCAAAAACCTCCGTCTCAAAATAAGCTAGCCAAAGTCCAGTTGTACTAGAAATTAGTTAAACACAAACGCATCTTCTGCCGACCTAAATTCATAGAGGTTAAAGATTGAGTTATTCAATGCAAAGCACTTAATTAACCGAAAAGTCGTCGTGTATTTTCAAAAATGGCTGCAAAGGTACAAACAAACTTGACAAACATGAAATTAAAGCATTTATAACTAAAGCAACAAACGTTGTATAGTTTTGATATTGAATAATGATTTTGAACTGCCAATAATATCGCTTCAACTTTCAATCTAGTGGAGTTTGCCTCATAACATATACATACATTCAAAGGCTGAGTACTTAATCTAAGAAAGTCCATTGACTTCATTAATATTAGAAAAACAAAATAGATAGTTTTGAAGGTCTACTTAGTAGACCTACCCAGGAATATGTTTCTAAACTATTCTCAAGATTGTGAGTTAATTCGTTATATTAAGCTTTATCTAAAATTCTACTTACATAGCAAAAAAGATCTAAAAAACAAAATCAAATACACAAAACTTATTTAAAAGCAATTCAATATCCCCGTCCCTTCTAAGCATGAAAAACAGGGAAACAAAATTTCAAAAAAACAGCATTTACTACCATAGTGCCACATTTAACTAATTACAAAAATAAAATTGAATTCTAAAAACATAAATATAAGGAGAATTTTAACATGTCTTTTGTATTTTAGTCCATCAGTGTAAGTCCTTCTTAGTAATGGTTAATTTAATATTTAAGCATTGATAAAAGATTTGTCAAAATTTTCAGATTCAAATTTTTTAAATTTTCTTCAAACATTTTATAAACATTGACTAAATAAAATCCTTTTATTTATTTTGAAACCTTTCAATAACTAATTCTATTAAAAACCATGTACCCCTTCGCAAATAATATATTAACAACTTGAACCTGCACCATCCTTAAAAATGTTCTTATTGGCCGAGTCAAATTAATGAATGAAAACTTTTCTAGGGAATACTTTGCAACTAAAATATATTTAATTATTATATGCAAAACTGTCATAGTGGGTTCCTTTACATATTTAACGAAGGCTAGTCGTTTTCACATATTCATTTATAAAAAAGATTCTAAATGAAAATAAAGAAAATGCAGCTACATACATGGTTTATTACTTAATACCTACAACTAAAATGTATCTCAAAATTCATCACACAGCGAAATAATAACAAAAACGGCAGATCCACCAGAACCACCGCTTATGCCACCAACTTCTGGCTAAGAATAGAAAGGTGCTATTAGTATATCATTTAATAACTTCTGAACTAACCGGTGAAAAATTCTGAAATTTTCGTCACTTGCTTAACTATTTCAGCTGAATATAATGATCGGAAAACTATTTTCGAGTTTTTATTAGAAAATGCATTTTAGCTTAAATCAAAGACATTTACTTCTAACTTGCTTTCACAAACAACGCCGCAAACCGATACATGCACAGTGAAATACAATCAATGTCCGACTGCGAGGGCCGCTAGATGGTGCCGCGAGTAGACAGAAACGGGTAACCCAGGTACCCACCAGTTTTGATGAGAAGCATTTCGCGAAATCAACTTTTGTCCGAAATTTTTATACAAATACCTCTGACAATAAAAGTTTAACTATGAACAGTACTTAAGCTAGTTCTAGATTCAACTTTTACTTGACCTTACCATTCTAGTTTTCAATAATAATGATGTATCAGAACATATTATTTATTAACTCATTTATGGTGAAGGTTTAGAATTTTATTTCTACTGCTCAAACTTTGTATTAAATTTGGAATAAGCAATCTATCGATTAATTATTATAATCGATGGGTTCTTGGATATCACACGGTAAATGTTCATTTAACCCTTAACCGCACCGGCGTCGTCTACCAACAGCGGCGGCGCGTAGTGGTATGTCTTGGGGGTGCACAATCCGAAACAAACGTCTTTACACTACAGCGAATACAAACACACTGAGAGCACAACTTCAATGTGAT
>JAHWXV010159452.1:0-11812 GCA_024586415.1 Phrixothrix hirtus
TAGTGGTTTTAAAGATATAAATTTTTTTGTAAAATAAACTACAAGTGTCGTCCTCTCATTAAAAAATCACCACATACACAAATATGAAGTTTAACAAATTATACTGTAAGTAGCTATTACTGAAGGTTTAGAGCTACTCCTGATATAGGGAACCCCCATATCAATCGACGGAGAATTTAATTTTACATCAGATCCTGAAACAATATACAGGGTGTTCTATTTGAAACATTGAGAAAATTGTGTCTGAAGTTATCTATATTTAAAAATTAATTCTGGACACCCTGTATGTAATAAGACGACGGAATTTGAACAAGACTATCTCCAAACCTCCACTAATAGCTCCTTATAGTAAAATTTGTTAAACTTCATATTTGTGTATGTGGTGATTTTTTAATGAGAGGACGACACTTATAGTTTATTTTACAAAAAAATTTATATGTTTAAAACCACTAACTGGATAGCACTAAGATTTATAATTTGAATAACGATCATTGCAAGTCATACCAAAAGCAAAAATATATAGGGTATTCTATTTAAAAAAATTGAACTCTACTGTGTCACCTTTTTCTAGAACACCCTGCATATCAGAAATAATTTTAGAAAGTGGCCATTTACCTTCTAAAGACATCGTAGACATTTCAAATCTCTATCTATAATAGCACCGGAGCTGTGGAAGACCGACGCACTAATTCCCCACCCTGTATATGCACAACACCAATACCGACTTCACATAATTCTCTGCATGTTATTAAACATAAACACAGATCAACTAACTTATAATACTTCCATTTCTTTACACTTCTGCTTAAATAGCTACAGTTCAATATATAATTAAATATAAAATATTAAAATTACGGAATTAATTTATATAAAATTGTTTCTGTTTGCAATTAACTAAAAACTAAATAAACGGCTAAATAAATGTAGCGGATCTATCAATTAATGAAATGAATCTAAACAAATACAAAAATTGAAAGACATTGGGCCCAACGTCAACCCCAAACGTTACATTAAAGCAAATCACCCAAACAGTGTATGTCAAATAAATTTTGTTACAGATTTATGCGGGATATCATTGTAGCGTTCAACACTTATCGCGTTTTTGTTTCGAAACTTATATGCTTTATCACCAGGTTTTGTGAAGTAGCCCCGATTTAACGGATCTGATCTATTTTTCAACACTTACAATTATTTGAAAGAAACAGCGATTTTACGGGTTAACGGGTACTTAATTGCAGACCATGCTGTACTTGCTCCACAAACAATTCGTAAAGCACCACTCTGCACCACCCATTTAACTTCCCTTACTTGCGAAGGCGGCGACTAATAGGCAGCTATGAAGTCCTAAGTTGCCGAGTTTCAACGATGGGAGCTGCTTCATCACTGCATAAAAACTCTTGATCTAAAGTTGAGGGTCTTCCTGAAAGGGATTTTCCTAAAAGGTCAATCCACTGTTGAATTTTTGTACCAGTTATATGTGGTTGATCTGAGATGACAGCCTGACCTTCCACCTCACGTACCATATAAGAGACATTAGCAAAACTTCAACCCAATTTCTAAGAATGGTGCAGCATTGCCAAAATGTTTGTATATGTGTAGAGTACTTGTTTTTTGCAAAAATTGTATGTAGAACGATTTCAAGTAAAATTTTCATGGGTATTTATTATGAAAAAACAAAGAAACTTTTTTGCTAAAAATGAAATCATTTGTACTTAATGACATAAGACTAAAATATTAAGTATGTATATAGCTCATCAGATATATAACAGTGATCAGTTCTCAATTTCGGTTGCCTCGTGATGCGCAGTGGTCATCGAACAGTTACGTTGAACTTAGCTTACACCCATTGACTTCTCATGAAATAATTCTTTTTCACGCAATCCTGGTAAGTAAGTTATGCCTATGGCAAACGCTTTGAATAGTATTTTCTTTAAATTTAATTGTGAACGACTTAATAATGAAGTTATAAAAAAATAGTAAACTTCATACCATAGATAATAAGGAAGATAGTGGTTTGTGTTCAGGCGGTAACCGTTGAGGAATTGACCCACTTTAAGGGATCTTTTTTAATTCTTTTATTATTGTTTAATCTTAATTTCATTTTAATATTATGTCAGCATATTCACATGTTATATTTGTTTGCAGTTTATTAAACAGTGAAACCTCCATTTTACGAATTTCTATTTTCCATTTTCTATTGAACGAAATTGCTGATGCTGATATTAAAACAATTCTCCATGCTATTTGTATTTTATTTTAGGAAGTAAATCTCTTTAGCATTTTAAAGATACAACAATACCCATGAAAACACCTGCCTAAATTAAGTTCTTTTAATCTAATGTGCAATGGAAGCGGTAATAATTCACTTACAACAAGACATGCTTTGATAGAAATTCCATAGTTTGATTTAATTTTCTTTATAACTTATTTTAGATATTTTGTATCCTCATCTAGTTTAGATACATAATAATTTGTTTTTGCTGTTTCTAAAATTCCACAACTATATCGTTCGCGAGTTTTTTCGACAACCATGTATTGTAAATCACTCCGGCACATTAATGACCAAGAAAAGCGTTATTGCCTAATCGTCAGTTAAAAAGTATCACTAGCCTTCTACTGTTTGCTTGAATTGTCAATGCTTTGTCAGAATGTAATATTTGTAATCGGAGTCATTTTCGAACAATAACGAAATTTATATATGGGTATGCGCGTAACTTCGTTTAGTACCGGCCTCGCGTAACGTTTAGAATCCATATTTTCATAGGTGTCCGTGGAAAACTTTATAACGGATGCGGGCAAATATTGCCGAGAAATAACTTGCCTTAATCACTTCTAATATTTATAATTTATAGTACTTCTCACGCAATACTAGAGGCAGGAAAAATCCCGTTTATCCCCGTCTGCGTTTTTCCTTTGCTTCGATTCAAGAAATGTATGATATGATATATCGGTTTTTGAATTTCCATCTCAATTCAAGAGTAATTATATTGGTCAAATGTCAACGATTTTAATTCTATTTGTATTACTCTATAAATTACACAATTTTCCAATTTATCGTGTTAGATATATAATTCAACACTATCAGAAGCTTCTTGTAACTTCCAAATTAGTCCATATTCTAAGGCTTTATAATAATTCTGTCTATGTGTAATTAATAATTTATTGTGTAAAACTTTTAAACATATGTTACAGAGCTATATATAATGATGGCTTGTAACGTTCGCCGTTATTTTGTACATTAATTTGTATTTATATTGAGATCTTAATCCTAAAAGTTGCGATATTTAATGTTGGTATCATACCAGTCCACTTTCAATCAAGGTAGTATATTCGGTATTAAGGTTTGGTTATTAATTGTAATAGCTGAGGTATTATTTTGCATTAAAAATTATTGTTTCTGTAACAATTTAATTTTTATCTACTTAGCGAGTTTACAAAAATAATAAGTTATTCGGCTTTTTAAATTAATAGGTTTCTAGTATTTCTTATACTACGAACTAATATTGCTGAATATTTGAAACATGAGTGCCAAATAGTTTAACTATTAAGTGACTAAGCATGATTAATGTTTCATAAATTAACAAAATATTATTGAAGCAACTTTCCTTAGGGATTTTACAATTAAGACGGTAGCCCTTAAGTAAAATAAAGATGGAGGCAAAGTGTATAAGAAGTTTCTCAGTGTGATGCCCATTAGGTATTTCAAAAATAGACTCGTCGAAATAAAATTACAGCGAACGCTTCTTTTAAAGGGTTAGTTCTGCGACCAGCCTAAATTAAACACATGATGGATTCATTTTCTGTGTATGTAGAATAAATTTGCTTCAATAGATATAGTGTAATATAAAAAGCGGACCTTTGGTGCAGTCTTACAATTTCCAAACTAATGGTTGGTGCCCATTTCATTTTTGAGAATTCTTAGTAAAGGGAAACCAATTTAGTCGTTCTTCCACATCAACGGGCCAGGACATCTACGCTGCTCATCAAGTAATAAATAGTGAAAGCTAAATTTTACTACTTACCAAATTTAGTTTACAAGCGATATCTGTACTAAAACAATTTTTAGAACTAACGAAAGTTATATTTATACATATTTTTGTCCAAAGTGCTCTCTTAAATGAATTAATAGTTTAATGGCACCATTTACAGAATTTATATTTATGCGTTGTTTATGACAAAAAAGTAAAGGAGGACTAATACATCTCATCTTCATCTTTTAAAGGTCAATGCAATTGAGTTGTTCGGTAAAATTAAGGTGAATAACGTTTGGGCTATCATGGTAAGCTTATAAGGTAGAATACCCAAAATATGACTGTTCCTTTGATAATATTATATCTGATATAAATGGTATGAAAATACTCAGCATTAAAGTATATAGCTTTTCATTTATAGAGTGAAACAAAGACAATGAGTGGAGTATAGATGTCAGCTATCCATTGAAGTTTCTGTGGACTTATGAGGCAGTATAACTATTGTCCGAGTTACGTCTGCTTGCCTATCTTATAAAATAAAAAGATTGTTCTTATTCCATTCACCATTAGTGACTTTAAGTGATCGTATGTATCAATTACAGTAATACCGATTATGATATCTACGTTTTACTTGTCGCCCGTATATTCTTTAAAATAGCAACCCTTGCTGCAACTGAGCTGTTGTGTACTTTTAGATTGTTTTAAACGATTGTTGATATGACAAACTTAAAGAACTATACACTTATTAGCAAATGAATTGAACGAGAGTTCCAATTGCTATTTGTAGGTAATATTTGCTTTAAAACAACGAGCGATTAATTTTCACTAAGTAAGATGAATTAACGTGATTAAGGTAAATGTTAAACATTATGTTTAAAAGGATAAAAATGAAAATACTAAATTTAAAAAATATTATCCTCTGAAATTTTACTGCTTTAAAGATCAATAAAATCAAAATATTTAACCCATGGACTACGATTCGAATCATTTTCTAGCTTCCCAATAATGCTCATTTCTATATTGCAATACGTCCTAATGAACAATTTCCGTTTAAATTTCAATAATATTTTCTTTGCCAGTTAAGTGCTAAATTTTAGCTTTAACAAAATTCTCTGTTATTAATCATTAACAACAGATTTTTTGTTAAGTTCTTAAGCCTCTATCTTGCAGCCACTCATGAAAAGTTTAGTAAACTTCATTATTGTACTGGAGTTCTCATAAGGTTTTGAAATTCCAGTTCAGTGATCATTATTTATATTAAATAGCGTCTTCAATTTTCCTTTGTTCAACGCATTATAGATATCGTTAAGCCGTAAGCTAGCTTTCTAATAATTGAAATAAAGCTTAAATACTTTTACAAGTACGGAGATATCTTATAAGTATGTATGCATGTACGTCTAAGCAGATTTTTATCTCAATTTATTTGACTGAAAAATGCTACATTCTAATACAGCGGCTTCAGAAATATATTTAACAGTCAATCGTCCATAATTTATTCTTTTATGCACAATGTCAAATGCAGTAAAGCGTTACTTGAAAGAAATGTATACAAATGATACATTACACAGAATGTTGCGCAATATTCTCAGTATTTTACAAGTTACCCTTTGCCATGTTTATATTTCGCATGTCGTACGTTTTCTAAATAGCACACATGTTGATGATCAACAAACTTGGTTTTGTTTAAACATTTACTCTTCGTTTATACATCTAAAACAGATACTTGCTGTGATATCTGAAATAATTATAATTTATTTAAAATATCACAACTTTTCGCTTAAAGTCATTTCTAAATAAATCAAAACTACCTTAAATAAATGCATTCTGTATTCTACATTTATTATGTAGTATTACATATTTATAAAGCTGGCCCATAACATTGCTATAACAGAAGACACTGCCACAACGACGATCGATGTTGCACCACTGCATAGATAGTTTTAAATAATGGTTAGAATATAACGCCTCCAGAAAGCTACTACCCAGCTGCAGTCATGAATAACGATGTAATTTTCAATTTGGTGATAAAAATTACCATAAGGTTATGCAAAAATTGATAAAATCAAGGCAATGTCAAATCTGTAAAAGCACCGCAGTTTAAAAGTTTCTCAGATAATTTAGATTTTGGTTTATTCAACTTAAAATAAATCACACGGCTGAACTAAACTTAGTTTGGTTAACTTATTCTTTTACATAAAAGGTTCACCTAATTGTACTTATAGCTTTAACTTAATAAATACACTTCCTGAAAATAATTAAAAATTGCTGTAGTTAAAATTAGAAATAAAAGATTCCTAAATACATGTAAAGTATCAATAAAACAGTCATGAACTTCCTTAAAGGAAACAATGGTAAACAACCATCTGCAATCATTAAATCAGGTGAATGAGGTTACCGTTTAACTATACATCGAATACGGCAAATATCATTTTTCTCATACCTGGTTACGCAATATAAGTTATCATCAAATTAATATTCAATTTTGTATTATAATTTTAACATTCAAGCGATAATTATTTGTCTCAAAACAAAGAAGATATTTTGCAAAAATAGCTAACCAAATAAACACTCTTTATGCGTTGAACTTGAAGTGAGAATTTGCATAGATCAATTAGTCGGCCAGATTTCTAATGAACAGTCGATTAGTTACTAATAATTTGGGAACAAATCCACCTCATAATTTACAGTTAAGATTGATTGTATTGTAATATTCTGTGCAAGTAGCACCAGCAGAGAATACTGCGCTAAAGATTTTGGTTTTCGAGTTCCTTGGAGTGGAAGCAAAATCCGAAGCACTTCGATCGTACTTAAATAATACATAATTCACAGAGTCGAAGCACATTTACTTTATGCAGCTATTAAAAGGCAATAGTTACAGCTTGTATAACTTACATAGTCATGAAGATATTCAATTTAATACAACAAAATAAAGGTGAAATCGACTGGGCTTAGCCAGTATGATGTCGCTAAAAAAAACTGAAACCATACCAAATTTTGTAAAGATTGAACTGAAGTATTCGAGGAGAGAAACATATCGGAACGTTAGTTAGTAAAACTGTACGACTGGCGGGATCTATAATAGTATATTAAAAAACACGTTTCATAAGACATGTTTTTATCACACGAGTTCAAGTTTAGAAAACGAGCCTCGTAGAGGCCAGTTTTCTGCCGAACAAGTGTGATAAAAGGTATTATGAAACGAGTTTTTTATGCTATTTATCTATTTGCGAAGAGTTTAGAAAAAACCGCCCTTTTTAAAAATATAATTGATTTAGGGATTTTAGTGATAGTTGGTGACATTGACGTTTTGACATTTGAATATGAAAGTTTTGTCAATTTTCTATTCGATTTTGACGTTTAATACTAACCTTTTAAAAAATATATTCCGTGCTAAAAGGAAGACCATTATGAAACTCAAATGGGTTTCGAAAGGAACTCGTTTCGATATGCAAATAGATAAATTATATTTTATTGGAAGATGCAAGAACAATATTTATATGGTTCGGATAAATTAACTATTTGTAATGCAAAATCAGTCTGATATTTAATTTTTATTGAGGAAGAAGTATTCTTACAATTTTCTAACACTGAATTTGTACCACACAAAAGCAGCAAAAATAATATGGAATTTAGGTAAAACTTTACTTCAGTTACCAGAGTGACTAGTAATTTTCAAGGTCATGCCACGTTAAAGATGAACAATCAAGCGCAAATAGCCTTCTCTAGAAAGATCCCGCTTCGCAGCAAAATAAAGAAAAAACGTCAGGCCGGCCCTAGTGCCGCGGAGGCTAAGGAGTGAGGTGTAGTTAGCTACATGGAGAAGATGATCGAAGTAACCATCGAAAAAATTATCGAGGTTGGCATACGCAAGCTTCGCTTCCCGTATCATTGGAGGAAATCCCGGAATCGGTGCCGACAAGCGCCGACGGTACCGAAACTGCTATGAGCTCACGTAGGAAACAACCTGAAATGCCTAAAGAAGGAAAGTAAGATGTGCGCCACACACTTGTAATTGAAAAACGCTAGTGTAAATCTGGACGTACAAGAATGAAAGCGTCGTAGATTAATTCGGCGATAATAGTTGGACTTAAAATTACTCGTAAATATTCTGCTTTGCACACCTAGGGCTATGCAGAAAAATAATTGTACGAATATCTGTAAATAATCTATAAGAAAAATCAATTAAGACACAACAGTACAATTTGTAATAATCTTTCAATAAAACATGATAGTAAAAATTTAGTGAACTTTTGAAAACTGCCTGCATAAATAAATTTAATTAGCAAAGTTTACAACTAACGAAGATGTTGAGAACTTCAGGTTTAAGATAACACATGTGGGCTATAAAGTTATAATATCAAGTGGTGTTATCGCACATATGTTTCGACAGCACGAAACTAGACTGAAAATATATAATTGAAATCACATAGGATCTGCAAAAAGATAAATTTAAGGTGATCGTGAACTTGATTACCCTAATTTGAATTAGATATACAGCATCTACTAAGATCAAAAATTCTAATAAAGGGAACTGATAATTAAATTATTTAAACCGATCGTCGGACGTCACTACAGTGATGAGCGGCTTTAATTTTAATAAAACATAAACAATTGTTTAAATTCGCACGTAGTTCATAAAGTTTAGTTCGTCTAAGAACGCCCTTTCATAAAATATACATATAAAAATATATCAAAGCAACAAGTGAAGGTACTGAAGCAAATTAGTATTAAATGGGCCGTGAACGTATTCATGTGGTCGCAAAGACCGCCACCGAGAGGCTTAGGCCACGCTCGCTCTAATAATTGAGCGTCAAATACAAGTAACAAATGTTTGCGTTTAGGAACGGACTTCCTATTACAGAAAAATTAATTTCTATTTCAAAATTACTAGTAAGATACGTATAGGAAACATCAAATAATTATAATGAATAATTATAACTAATATTACTGTAGTATAAAATAAAATGTTGAAAATATATATCAGAACGCAAAGCAGCAATTCACAGGTCCAAAACTTAATGGACTCTCCCTATCTTCGGCGGGTGCCAAATGTGAAAGATAAAATAAACTAACCTGGATGTAGAAGTTTTCCTAGGAAAAAAATTTTATCCTTAACAAACCAAAATCATCGCTACGAGGCTGCGGAACGGGCGCTCCTTCGGAAACCGTTGGTCGCCGCACTAGGGCCATAGAAAGGTAGAACAAAAGGCGGCTCTGGTGTGGAGAAGCAGTAGGACGCCAAGGCGAACGAAACCCTCCAAAGCGTAACCTCGGGCTCATCCAGAAGTAATCGGCGGTTTTATAACCATGCCGTCGATTTCACAAAAGTAACGGGCATTTAGGATCCCATACTTAAGACATTAGAAATAAATAAAGAAAGAAAAAAATCGATCAACCAACCTTGCACATAACTAAGGGATGCCTACTTACCCTAAAAATGTAGGCGTTTTATCCAAAGGAGAAAAATAAATTAAAAAGGTCGTAGAAATTAGACGGAGCGAAACAAATAGCGTGCGTCTTCCACAACAAACCAATCCAGACAACCTGATGGCACACGATGGGAACAGATAACAACGCTTGCAAATACAATTCACAATAGATGGAGTTAGGCAACCCAAAATGCATCGAAAAATTAAAAACGTGAAAGCAGACGCAATTTACAATAATTAACTGATCTCAAATTAAATGAAAGGCACTCGAATACTCAAAAATGTCGACTAACAAAAAGTGACCTATGCTATACATAGTTTAAAAATGATTTAAAAATCATGGATTTCGTATCGCGTAAATAAGAAGCTAACACTAATTAAGTACAATTACAAATAACATTTCATTAACGGAAAATGACAATAACCATTTACGTTACAAAATAATTCAGTAAACAATATTGAAGAATGAAGTTTAATATAAAACCAAAAAAACTGGCTGAGATGTTACAAGAGCAATAAATTTTAGTTGGAAAAGATATTTTCAGATTTATATAATTAGTCCCAATTTAAAATTAATATTCCAACCTTTATATCTTTAATTATAATTTAAGCTATGTTCTATTCATAGTTTAAATCCAAAGTTTATATTAAGAACTATTTTAGCTTAGAATCTGATCAGTTTTTGCTTTTTCATTGGCTGGAGTTGCAGCTATGGTTTTTATTTAATTTTTGCGCGAGGCACCTCTTACAGAAAGAACTACATGTCTTTTAGTTTCGCTATAAATAGGCAGTAGCAGCCTAGTTTATGTTCTTACGGGTCGATGACGTTCGAGTAATGGTGCAGATGTCGTTCTATTACTAAACTTTATTATGCTGCACTACTTTTAGCGTTTTATGAAATTTGTGAGGTCTGTCTATTTTAGCAGAAAGATGCCCAACGAAAATTTTCTGCAGTCTAGCAATAAATATTTATATTCCGTTTCTTTACTTAGAATTTATAGTAATCGTTTTCTTGCTTTTATTGGTCTTGTCAAAATAAAGGAATGACTTTTAGGCAACAAAAATTCAAAATTTACTTGAAAGGTAATATTTTTAAGCATTAATGTAAAAGTAAGCTCGGCCGTTGTGAGGTGAGAAACGCCGAGTCACTCTGTCAGTTGAGCATGCACTACTTCGAATCAGATTCATATATTTGCATTTTTAAGTGCATTCAAAACAGGAAGTTTTTTTGAATGATTACAACTCCTCTAGAGTCCAAATTAGAACCAATTTACCTGCATCTACGACAGGTGATCTAGCTACGAGGGTAGCACCGATAATTTCTGCGAACTAATATTTCTAGTGAATCAAAGGAATCAAACATGCCATGAAACAAATGTTTATTGTTTTTTATTTTGACTGTTACAATTTAGTTTTGATAACTGCAATAGTTATTTTGTAAGTTAATTTCAAAGCGAGTGGTCTACAGCAAAAATGAATTTAACGAGAGAAAATTTTAGAGCCCTGATTTACTATGATTTTAAAAGTTCTTTAGCTCCAAGACTCAAGACTTCGTGCTGCATGTGGTAATGAATCTACTTCACATAGGAGTGTTATAACTGGTATAACAAATTTAAACTTCAAAGGATTTGATTTAGTGACGATTTTCGCGAAGGAAGGCCAGTCTTAGCCGTTACTGAAACAAATGCAGACGCCATACGAAGAATGATTCGAGACGACAATTGACTCACGTATAGGATTACTAGGAGCACCTTGGATATTGGCATGACTGCAACAATAAGATTTTATATAGTCATTTGGGGGTGAGGAAAGTCTGTTGTCGGTAGATACCGCATAATTTAAGACAGGAACAAAAACAAAACTTAGTTGAATGGTGTAAAAAACGCTTAAGAAATTTGCTGGAGGTTGTTCGAAAGCCGTTTGTAACATCATTACTGGTGATGAACGCTGGATATATGCATTTGAACCGGAATCATAACGGCAGTCGGCTCAATGGGTATTTCCAACAGAACCCAATCCAATCAAAGTGAAGAAATCTCGAAGTGTTGCAAAGAAAATAGTAGCCAGTTTCTTCTCAAAATCAGGACCTATCACAGCAGTCGTGCTTGAAAATAAACGAGAGGTTACCGCAGAATAGTAAATGACAGTAGGTCTGCCAGATATTATTCAAAAGGCTCGTTTACGTCGTCCTAGATTGGAGATTGTCCTTTATCACGACAACGCTTGAAGTCACACTCCACGTCAAATAAATGAATTTTTGAAAGCTTCCGGATTAAAATTACTGAATCATCCACCAAATAGTCCGGACCTGGCATCTTCAGATTTCTTTTTATTTCCCAGACTAAAGGATAAAATGCGTGGTGTACGATTTGCAAGCCCAGAAGGTGCAGTGGAGAGCTTCAAAAACCTTAT
>JAHWXV010159478.1:0-10491 GCA_024586415.1 Phrixothrix hirtus
GCAGTTCACATCAAAAACTGTTAAAATAAAGTTATTGGTTAAAAACCGTCACTATAAAATCGATCAGTGTTAGTTAAATAAACAATAATAAACAACGAATGTCTAAATTAGAATTCACCAATTTTTTTGAGTTTTTGGTAATTGAATTTGCATAGTTATAAAAATTTAAATTGTTTGAAGATATTTTGGTTTGAATATATATTTGTGTTTTGTTAAATAGCTCCAGTTTTTTTTGTGTCATTACTTGACATTTATATTAATTTTGACGAATACGACAATTTTAGGACAAGGGCCAGAAGTTTGGCACACCTGCATAGTAAAATTAAAAATAATATCATTTATTTTGAGAAAAAAATAAAATTCCTTAGGTAAACATAAATTGCATTTGAGATAGTCAGAATCGTTGATTAAATAACGAAAACCAAAGGTAGTTTTGAGTAATATTTATGGGATTGTAGCAGTGTACAAGCAGGGGCTGCTGAGGACATCAAAGCAAAGAGTCGGTAAGAGGGTGTTACCCTAAGTGTTTGATTTTTTTATAGAGTCTCAAAATCTAGTCGGGCAAAACAAAATACGAAGGTACTTACAGAAAATATTTAGAATAAGTGGCGTAGGTGTCACATCAAATTAAAATTAAAAGTAAAATAAAACATAGCAAATTATTTGGCACGCCTAACGCGGGGCAGTAAATGAAAATTTAAAAATTAAAAGAATATAGCAATATGTATTCCTTTCCCATTTCTAAATTTAAATATTTTTCATTTCTTATAGCACACTGTTAATTTTGTAAACGTCATATAAACTTGATGACATTTCCACCTTGAGTTTCATAAAAAAACAATGTTTAGGACATTTTGCGATAGAAATCGTATGTATTTTCAAATGTGCAAATATTTTTTCCATAACTATAAATGACTGTAGCTTCTTTGTTTTAGTATGAGGAAGCTTCACCATTAAAGCAGACTTTGTAGTTTAGGTATAATCTGCCCGTAACTAAATAAATCATTCACTAAAACATGATACCGCCATTCCTATCTCTAAAAAATCTTATAAATACACAACTATTTTTAACATTGACTTATCCTTTAACTCAAGATAGGTACCTACTTTTAATCCATAGTGCTTGATTAGTTGCATAGTTCAACAGTTATTTGAATTGTACCAATGGCCGTTAATTTTGAATGCTTTTCTGGAAACCGAATTTTTATGTTTAAAGTTGCTTTAACTATCGAATGTTGTGAATAAATCAGTAAAATATGCTAGAAGAGGTTTTCCGAATAACATTTTGTATTTTGATCATTGCACCATTTTTGAAATAGTTGGTTTACATGCACATACTTTTTGAATTGTGCTGCCAAAACATGTAGTAAAGCTACCTTCGCCGTTTCTACATTTTAGGAAATGTAATTATTGATTCGCGAAGCATATTTGCTATGAACTTCACGCAATAATTGTCTTAATTAGGACTAGAATACAAGGTGACTTATTGCATCTGATCCGCAAACTTTAAAGACGGATAGTACTCACCCAAATGAAGATAATAGTTCCTATAAACATAAATGCGAAAACCCACAATATAGACGTACAGCTTTTCGAAGGCTAAATAATAACTATCTACGACTGTTTTATGGTTGGACTACCATTTACCATTTCAAAACTTCCCTTTTAGAAAGTTTCATTAGAAATCCTTTTTACCATTACAGAATGATGTAAATTGAAATGCTGTTATCGACAGTGTCAGTGTAAGATGCTTAAGTAATATCTGAAGCAATTTATTTGTTTCTATTTTAATTTTAATGACAACCGCAACATCTAATTTTGGTAGCTTATAGCCATTTGTTATGTACTTACAAATAATCTGTTTATCCCGTTCTTTTGTGTTACTCTTTGTTAAATAAACTCTCGTTATGAACAAATATGACGGAATTAAGTATAATAATTTATTAACAATTCAAGAATAATTATTAAACATAAAATACATAAAATAAGAATTGTAATAAAAGCATTATAAATCTATAAAATATAAAATGCAATATTAATAAGATAATTAAATTCAAAATAGCGTAATGTACGTAATTATCAACAAGATAAAATATTATAGATAAAGATAATTCATTACGAAATGCAGCTTATAAAATTTCTTAGGTTAAAATATGTCCCTTAAATTAACAAGTATTCAGTAATTTACGGAATTTTATAAATAACCCTTTTAATATTTGTATGGGAAATTTTAAAATTACAAAAGGCGCCAACAACGGTTATTGTTGTTAATAATCTTTATTGAACTACATAAATTAAGTTTAATATTATTAAATAAGTTGAAACTAGAATAAATGTCTCAATTTAATTGCTAACGGTTGGTTTGCACCTTCATGTACTATATAATTGGTTTCTTAACTGACTTTTGTTTACACCTACAAGTTCCAGATTACAAAGCACCTCCTACACTATACTGTATGGGCAATTGTACTCATCCTTGTGGTTGAATTATGTTTTTTGTTTATCCATGGAGTTGTCTTTAATACAATAATAAAATATCAAAGGCCACGATTTCGAGCAGAATTGGCATGTTCGTATTTGTTTTTTAATGAAGTATGTCACCGCTTGACACTGGAACACGATAATTCATTTTTATTCTTCACGTCTGCTACCATGCTCAAAAGCTAAATTCAAGATAAGAAGCAGAACACGAAAAGTTGTTATTATTCTGATGTGCAGGGCTTTTATAATACTTCCCCTATTTCGGCTGACCAATCATTTTCCTTATTCTTTTGAACGTACCCAATCATTTTAAGTTTAAATTTCGTTTATACTATTATTTCACGTGATATTTCGTAGTTTAAAGTATTAAGTATTTAAATATAACTTGCTTATTTTTCTAATACGTCAATCATACTGGAAAATTTTCTATCTCGTTTAACTAAAATTCCTTACTTGATTGTCGATGTTACGTATTCTGTCTACATTTCCTTTGAAAATGTATTTTTTTCTTATGTTCTTGACTTTTACTCAACTACGTTATCCTAAAATATTTAAATACATTTTTATCTGCATTGATACTGTTTTAAGATTTACTTCATACGAAATAATTTAATGTTTCTTCAAAGCTTAGGTATGTTGTTGCGAATTTCCTTAATTAAATTGTAAGTGATGTAACCAACACCGCTTATAGGTTTGAAAAGGTTTTCTCGCAAACTATTATCTCAAATGACCGAAGGTAATAACTCCTTTTTTGGGTAAAAGGTACTGGGAGGAAATGGTCAGAGGGAAAAGAACCCCTCAACCTCATGAAAGAGTCATTTCAAAATATTGCTTAATAGTTAAATTTCTTCTTATAAGTTATAGAAGATTTACAAATTTAAATAAAATTGATTTGGTTGTTTCTTAAGCTATTAATAAAAATTTCAATCTATAGTTAACCTTTAGTGGGTTGTCGTACTCTTATTGTGCGTTTTTAGACCTACGTTTATAGGAACTATGTTATTTATTTCAAAACCACTATCGACCCTAAAAGTTTATAAATTAAAATTCTTGAAACACCTGGTATTTAACTAATAAAAGTATCACTTATGCATTGTAATAGAATTAGAAACAATACCAACTCGATAGAACATTCTGGAAAAATCCAGAAGGTTCCCTAGAACTAAGATAGATGATGTAATCACAAATGACTTATTGCTGCAAATGATATCTAAATAAATTTAAGGTTGCACCAATGAGTCATGGCATTGGAATTTATTGCATCATTATGATGACTACTTTTATTCCTTACTAATGTAAAAGTTACTAGACTTTTTCTTTCTGTATAAATAGCAGATTAAATTTGCTTAGTTTTTAGTTTTAAATATAATCTTATCCTGTTAGTTATTGTTATACATAAATAGCAGTATAAACATTTGTTGATAGTGTACCGTAAAATAAATATTTAAATAAATGGGTGTAAATGAATAATTCTAATATTTGTGTATATAAATAAAGGTTTTTAAATAATTAACTAGTTTAGTTACATTAGTGTCAGGTGTCGGGTTTGTTATTGAAAGTGTGAACTCAAAATATCAATAATTAAAAGCTATTATTAATTGTTTTCTATATGCCAAGCGTAGAAAACAATATGGAGCGTTGATGGAAATGTTGCAAAAGATGAAGGACGAAATGAAATCCAATGAAACTAAATTACAAGGAAAATGGATTCTAATCATGAATAAATGGAATCCAATCAAACTAAATTACAAGAAAAAATGGAATTCAATCAAAATAAATTGCAAGAGGAAATTACTAAAAATTAACGGAGAAAGTGGTATTTATAAATTTAAATCAAAACAAATTGCAAGCTAAATTACAGAATAAAATGATGGCAATTAATACAAATCAAAGCAAACTACAGAATGAAATTAAATCAAGTCAAAATTTGTCAAAAGAATACTTTAAATTAACCAAAATTAAATTAAAACGGAACCTAACAAAAGCAATAGAAGATGTCAACAATGAGATGTCAACAAAGTACAAAAAAGTATAATGAATTACATCGAAAGTAAATCCTCTTCACTATAAATAAAAAAGTCAGTATTTCTAAGAAGGAAACTCCTTCTGTTCCTCATAAACCATCAACAGAAGCGAGGGCGCAGTAAGTTGATCATTTGCCTGTGATTGAGAATAGCATGTTAAGCGTTAGAAGACACGTTAAAGCACCCACATATGATAGGAAGACGGCTTGGCCCAATTACCATAAACAGTTCGTTGGAGCTGCAAAACCAAATGGGCGAACAGTTGAAGAAGATGCAACTGTCTTAGTAGTGGCTTTACGTGGAAGTGCTGTAGACATTCTACAAACAATACCGGACGATGTACAGAATAATTTCGCCTACCTTGTTTCACCAGTGGAAATGCGTATTAGAGATAAACATCTGCAACAAGTCTATTGTGCCCAGTTAAGAAATCGTGTACAGACAGAATCTTGTAAAAAATTCACAGGAATTCGAAACTAAAATGGCACGGCTGGTAAAATTAGCATACTCAATGGCTCCTGAAAGTTTTATTGCATAAATTGGTGCAAAATTTGTAGACGACCTTTGGGATTGCGATTATAACAGTCACTTAGATTATCTCGTCTACGTGACCTTACTATTACGGAATATAAAGCTAGTACTGAGACTTCGGAAGAAACAGTGTTAAGGCTACTAAAGACGCATAAATCAAATATACGTAAGCCGCGATGTAGGAAGTGTGGTAGACAGGAGTATATACGAAATAATTACCAAGAGGCTGTGAGCAGTCCCGTCGATAATTCAAAACAACAAGAAGTCACCATCCAAGTGGCATCCTTGAGACATAAATCAGATAGTCTTTACATTACTGGAACAATTGCAGAAAGGAATTGCCGAATGCTGCTGGATACGCGAGCAACGAAGACAATAGTGAAACCAAACATTATTGGGAATGGAAGATTACTGCCTTCACAGCTGCACTTATGTACGGCTGCAGGAAATCGTGCAACCGTTCTGATAAAATTATAAACAGATATCGAGATTGGTTGTTGGAAGTGCACGTATCCCGAGCTAGTAGCTGATATTGACGAACCATATTGGGATATAATGTTTGAGTTTGGCTTCGCCGTAGATTTGAAGAATCACATAATACGAGTTGATAACTAAGAGATACCTATTAATCAACGAGATGGTCATGCAATAAAAATTTTCCTAGCAGAAGACGTGACATTAGTGTCAAGTAGAGAAATAATAGTTACGGACCAACCGGAGGGAAACTTCTGGGCAGGATGCGCAGGAATCATAGAAACCAGCAACATAAATATTTGTTATGGTATTTTAGCTGGAAGAGTGTTGATCGAATTCAAAGAAACACATGTTCGCTTGATGAATGTGAGTACCTTGTAAACGACTCCAGAGAAGGTTACTGAATTAGGAACGTGCACACCTATTTCTTCTGTGGTACGTTGCACAAAAATCAGTGTAAACATTCTGTCCATAAATAATTTATCTAAACTACGTGGAACACTGGAATCCTTGGATAACGGTTTATTCCATGAACAAAACAATAAAGCCAGCCAATTCATCCAACGATCGCCGACATATTTGCCACGGATAACGGTTTAAAAGCAAGAACAAATGTGACGCACAAAGTAAACACTGAAAACGCCCAACCAATACGTCAACGACCAAGTAGGTTGCATTTATGCAAACGAGAGAAAGTCAAAAAGATAATCAAGGACAAGGTCTGTGAATGGATGATAGAGCCATCCAACAGTCCTTGAGCATCGCCAGTTGTACTGGTTAAAGAGAAAGATAGTAGCACTAAATTCTGTGTAGACTGCCGTCGTTTAAACAAGGTGATCGAAAAGGACAGCTATCCTCTCCCCAGAATTGACAAAACTTTGGACATGCTTTCCGGGTTTAAATGATTTTCAACTTTAGACCTGAAAAGTGGATATTGAACGCCGAGAAAATACAGCATTCTCCATTGGATCTGACGTCTGGCAGTTCACGGTGATGCACTTTGGCTTGTGCAATGCACCAGCGGCATTTGAAAAGCTAATGGAATTGATCCTTGGAAAACATGACTAGTATACTTGGACGATGACATAAATAAATATTTTTGTACAATGAACTAGTTTTGTTACAGTATATTAGATTTTTTTCAATCCACGACTCGCAAGTTTTGTCTTTTAAACTTTAAGCTTGATGACCATATTTCCCCTTGACAATGTTCAATGCTTTCAGTAATAGAAGACTATCTACTTTTTACTCTTCTTAATACATTCTCTTTACCCTAGTTTGTGTTGCATTTACATAAAGAGGTTGAATTTCAAAGTGTTCCCGACATTTGGAAGGACAAAATAAATACAACAGTTAAAGGAATCCAAAGTGGCTTAGTCAAACTGCTCAAAATAGGTGCGGTGAGTTTTGGTCATGAGTTGAAATATGATCTCAGTTACAAAACAAAGCAAACCAAACCATACGTCAACTTCAAAGGCAGATGTAGTGAAGCCGATGCTATAACTAAATAATATACTAATAACAATAAAATTTCTCGTTTATTAAGTTCTCGCACAGCTAAAATTTCAAATATATAACAAAGTACAACAAGTCCACCTACTATTATTTCGTTTCTAAAAAACAATTACTAGTTATATTTTTAACATTTCTTTATTAAATTATTACAAAAATTTAATAAAAAGCATTAAGAGAAGCAGACAATTAAACAGATATTCAGTTACATATTGTTATTTAAGACATTTGGCCTACAAACATAGAATTTCATTAATCAACTACAACAAGACATTGTGTAATAAGGGTACCTTAAAGAATTTCTGACATACCTAAACAAATTAGGGTTATAGTTAATGACTAAATATATATGATACAGGAAATAGCTTTCAAATCAATTTACCTTATGCCGTATCTTAGTATTGTAACAAAGGTAGTTAATTTTTTAAAAGTCTATTTATACTCACTAAATTAATAATTATTGATTTACACGTCTTGAACTTAAATACATACTTTATAGTACACTAATGCTAAAATTTATATTTCCATTCCTGTAAAACAGCTACTTAACAAGACAAGATTTTTAGTAAAACTAAAACTAAAGGAATATAAACTACATTTATATAGAAAGGAGAATTTATGGAAAAACTCTAGATTAGTAAAGAAGAACATTAGTTAGAATGCTGTTGTAAAAAATTCCAATATCGTGGCTCTTGCTGCAACCTTGAATTTATTTGATATAAGTTGCAGTAATGAGTAATTTGTGATACATTTATCTTAGTTCGACGGAACCTTCTGGAATGTTTAGAAACTACTAGAATATTCTGGAATCTACAAAATTATTGTTATTTCTAATTTTTACACCGTCTCTTTCTTAAGACTGTTACGTTCCGTAATAGCAATCCTGGAATTTGCTTTTACAATGGTTCTACCTCTGGCTTGCGAATGTCGAAATCTTCACTGCGATCACAGTTGCCGCCTCATTTTTTGAAAAAATGGCAGTCCACAGATTTTTTCGGTGGTGAAGGTCATCTTGCAATTTAACTACAAACCAGAATCTTGATACCGGTATCTATAAACACTAATTTTTATCATATTATGAACCACACACCAGTTCAACTAGTATAAACCGTAACCGAGCTATAGTAGGGCTAATTGTTTCCTTAGGTCTCATAATGCCTTCCACGAGTCTTTATAACGTGATTTCTGATAGGATAACTCTTTCATCCCGAGGCAGTATTTGCTTCGCCTACCTTGGCATTTCCTTTCCAGGCAATATTCTTGGCAAAACTAAAATGAAAGAAATTTAAACTGTATTTATAAAGAAAGCAGACATTATAGAAAAACCCTAGATTAGTAAGGAAGAATATTAGTCAGAATGCTGGTAAAAAAATCCAATACCACGACTCATTGCTGCGATCTTCAATTTATTTAGATATTAGTTGCAGTAATGAGTCATTCATAACTACATCATTTAGCGTTGTTCCATGGAACCTTCTCAAATATTCTATGAAAATGTTCTGGAATGTCCTATAAAATTATTTATTCCCAATTTTATTACAATATCTAATTCCAAATGGCGATTGCCAAATTAAAAGTTTTGTATGTTCATTTATTGTATGATGTTAGCGCGTTATGCGCTAACTCTACAGATACACACGAAAACACCCGTATGCCGCAAAAAAACATAGGTGCTGATAAATCGGTTAATGAATGTAAGATGGTTACGATTGAAATTTCAGATTTCTTATACTTATTCAATACACTAAATAAATAATTCATAAGACATTATATGCAATTATGGGTGACTGTAGAATATGAAAAGCTTTATCTGAATGAAATGTTTCAAGCTTCAATCTCTAACTCGCAATAATAAAAATAGCTGTTATTTTATTCTCTAACATACAAGTGTATTTTATGAGCTACAACGAAGTATTTTAAGAACATTGCTAAATTTGGAAAAACTTCTTAATCCCTTATAAAACGGTACCAAAGAGGAAGAGTTTATTTAATTCAAAGAGGAAGCATCGATTTTAATTAAATACTACTTACAAAGGGCCTTAATAAAAACATTACAGCTTTGTTTACACGCTATCAAATATTGTTCCCTATTTTCCTTTTACACAACGTTAGCAGATATAAAATCTTTATCGGCTAATATTTTGAAAAATATGTAGCTAATGGCGGACTAAAGCAATAGCCCTTTGTTTATTTTTCAATATGTGCTATAAATATTTAACAATTTCTCATACACCCTACATGTGTATGTATAAAGAGATATTCTGTAAATTAAATGCAAAGCATACACTATTTGGATTTATCATGGCATAGTTTTCAAATTTTGAATCTAAAGAATTAACTTTTATTTTCGATACCTTTATTTGATTTTGAACAGCCCCTCATCAAAATTATATGAAGGTGAATTGAACTTTTTGATAAAGCTCTCTTATTTTATTTTCTTGTAATTTACATTGAAAGTGTTTAAACAAGTCGAGTATGAATACCTTGTTCCAAGGACTCTGAATTCTAAACTGTAAAATTGATTGGTATGCCCACAAAAGATATTTATTATTATTAAGACTAAATAGTCAAGTATTGATTCATTTGGCCAGTAATTAATAAAAACGTTGTTATTTACAACTATAAATATAAAACAACTTTTTGTGTACTGTGTCTACTGATATAGTAAACCATTCCCTTGACTGGTAAATCCTAAACAAATATTTCAAATGCTTTATGGTTTCGGCTTCAGCTCGTTTTGGATAATTCTACATGAGCAAAAATGCTTAGCTAACAAATTTACACATTTTTAAACATCTTTAAATGCTATATTAGTTTTAAATTTTATAAAAAAGTGTATAGGAGTAAACACATTTAGAAAAATTAGTACGTCAAGTTGATATCAAAGAAATGTAAAATTTTTGGTTTTATATTTTTTATCTCAACATCTATAGATTTTTAAGGCAATAAAGAGGTAAGAAAATGTTTAAATAATTTAAGAGATATCGTCAGCAATTGTAATAAAAATGGGTTCAAAAGTAACAGAGATATAAGGATTTCTTTATTTTACTACAGTCCAACGCCATTGAAAATTTCCGATGAGTCATCGGATGATGTAAATATTGTAAAATTGAAAAAATATTCAACCTACAAGAATAAAACCCTATTACCACTACAATATTAGTAAGGGAATAATATTGTAACGGTACAGAATAAAAAAAATAAGACAAGTAATGAAATTAATTTTGCAAATCAAATGTCAATAAATCCCTAATATTTTCAACCACAAATAAATAATTCATAATGCGTAAACTTCCACAATTTATGCATCCAGCAGATAAATTTCGAATTTATCGATTCGCTCTTTAATTATTACTTTCTACCAAATGCACCCTATGATTGTAATATAACTACATATTCTAGTAACTCCGCCTATTTGAAAAGGGGAGTGTGCTAACATCGAGAAGCTTACAGAGCGTAAACCAGTTTG
>JAHWXV010159609.1:0-11459 GCA_024586415.1 Phrixothrix hirtus
TAGGGTGAATTGGGTTAAATTTTCTTAAAATTATCTGAGGAATCTCCAGTCTTCGTTTGTCAGGAGAGTTTCTGGACACCCTGTATATATATATATATATTGTGGAAGATCGAGGTTCTGACATCCCGATTGCCATATATTAGAATAACTTTGAAAATTGAATTTAAATTAATTCATATTTTGACCCACGTTGGGTTATCAAATATATATGGAAAATTGAGGTTCTGACGTCCCGATTCCAATATATTAGATGTTAATAAAATGTCTTTTTGTATTTGCCCCACTTTCGAGGAACAAATATATGTGTAAATCACTTTTGAACTGCGAATCTCCGATATATTAGAAGGTATTTTGAATTGCTTATTAAATTGTCTATATTCTGGTATTGTAGGGCTCACTAGCCTTCAATTTTTGTGTTGATTCGCTTTAATCTGAAATTGATGCTCTATGAGTTGCCTACCTGATTCCTTCTACTTTGATCACTTATAACCGAATCGCAACCTTCCTTACACCAAAACTGCATGTAACACACCATGCACCTGAGTTATCACGTTATAAATTGTTTACATTGACTTACAGATAAAACTAATTGAAAATTCAAAATAATCATTAAATATGCAAATGTCTGAAATAAAATAAATTCAACTACATTAAAGATTCAAATTCAAAATAGTAAAATTCAAATTTATAAAATAAAAAGATTTGATTGGTATAAAAATTAAATTAAATTTGTTAGGATACTCTAGTAAAAATCAGTTCTTTCATTTTAATTTGCATAAAGACTAAACTTATGTTTTAACCTTAAATAAAAATAAAATTTACTTTCAAAATTGTAAACTACTTTCTTTAAAAAACATCTTAAATTAAAGATCGTTTTATAGTTTTCAAATAGCACAAAATAAAATAGTTTCGACCAACGTTGTACAGTTGCTATTTCTGCTATGAAGTTATCTCCTATGGCTTATCGACCAATTAAATTCTCTGTACGATTCCTTCATTTTTTATTGTCTATTTTTATGTTACTCGGGACGTGTCATTTTAAGTTTCATAAAAATTTTTGTGAAATTATGTTTAAATTTAGTTATTATGAACACTAAATTGTGAACACGAACTGTTCTTTATAAATTGTTTTTATGTGGATTGGTATATAAACCGATACACCTGTAAAAAGTTTTATTTTCGATAATTTTTAACATCTTTGATTGTTCTGCAGCAGATTGTTCAGGTTTGTTTGTCTTTGAATTATTTATTTTTAATTTCCAATAATTTTCTTTATTAGTTTGGACCTCAATTTTCCACCGTACTAATTGCACTAATCCAATCTAATGGGGATTTTATTTGAATGGACTTAATTTAATTTTATGGAATTTCAATAACTTCGTGATTTGATTCAGGTAAATATAACTTTAATTTTCTTACACCACTTTCACAAATTTGTATTAATAAATATTAATTTTGTTGTTGCAAATTATTGCGATTTTTAAATTATATCGTCGTTTTACATCTTTTTTTCTCATTATTTCACTATTTTTGTAATTTTAAAAATTTGTAACAAAATCGGAGAACAAAGTTTCTCCAACTCAAAACAATTTAAATAATTGCGACGCTATTATAATTTTTTAATCGACCAAAAATCGATTGCGTTCTCTCCAAGCGCTACGACTTATTACAATTAGCTGCTATTTTCCGTTCTAAGATTGATGTACCATTTCTTCATAATTTAGAGCTAAATTACGCCTTTCCCATTGAGTTTAATTGACGATTTACATTTAGTGAAACGCGACCCTATGATTGTATTTAAAACTATTGAAGGACGCATAGTTTGCAGTTTTACATTCCTGCATTGCTTTTTTTTGTAATAATCTTATTATAACCTTTGAAATATCACTTTCAAACAAATAAGAAATTAAAAATAAAGAAAAGTTAAATTTATACTAAATATACGTCCATTAACGGCCATTTTGATGCTGATAGCGATGCCACCACCGGTGATGTAAATCGCCAATAATTGTTCATATGATATTGATTTATATGGCGAAGTTAATCTAGTAGAAACTTTCTTGCAACTAATGGCGATTTACATCAACGGTGATGTTCCCACTATCAACATTAAAATGGCCGTTATTGGATATATATTTTTCTTGATTTTTAATTTCTTATTTGTTTGATAATAGCTTTATTGAAAATGATATTTCAACGGTTATAATAAGAATATTACAAAAAAAGTAATGAAGGATTAAAATTGCGAACTATACGTCCTCAATAGTTTTAAATACAATCATGAGGTGGCGTTTCACTAAATTTAAATCGCCAATAGAGGAAAACTGTAGCGACCTCTAGTAGTAAAATTCAACAGGGGTAATCCTTTTTGACCAGTTTTAGTGGTGTGTTATTGACAAAATAAATACAATATGCTGAATGCTGTTGAAACACCGACATTTTTGGTATTATTGATTCTGAAAACATACACCACTAGTTTGGTTTCTGTGATTTTTAGAATTAACTGTTATTTTTAAGTCTTCCTAATAAAGCATGATAGATTTGTCAACTACTCGCAAGTTGAAGCTAGTTTACATAAACGAATGCTTTGTGATACATACGATTTCCAGGTGCAGAAATTGCGGCCTCAAAAGTTAAGCTGAGCAACAAGTTCGAGACAATCTCAGACGCTAAGGAAGAAGAAACAACCATCCAGCTGGCAAAGGAAAAACAACAAATCCCACCAGTTGTCCTCCAAAGCAAAGAACACTGAGCGGAAGTCACTGCCGAACTCGCGAAGAGGAAGCTAAACTTTGTCAAAGCCAGGAACACAAGTATGGGAATTAAAGTCTACTTGGAAAACATACAAGACTTCAGTAGAATTATCAATTATATGGAGGAGGATAAAATCGAATTCCACACCAACAAAACACAGCAAGAAAAGCCATTGAGAGAGGTAATCCGAGGATTACTTGAATTTCTTAACCCGGGTGATGTAAAAATTCGACCTGGTGCAACAAGGGCTACCGGTATGCTCAGTGTGGCGAATGCACATATGAGCGCAAAATACATCACTCCCACTTGTTTACGTGTACGATCTCAAAACAGTACTTGCTCAGTGCGTGAGAGTAGTCTCCGTGCCAAAAACGCGATGTTATCTAGTGTCACCGGTGCCAGAAATTCAGGCACACTTAATCCAAGTGTGGCGCAGAGTCGCTATACGTAAAGTGCAGAAGTGAATACTCAACTCACGCCTGCGAAAACTTCAGCGGAGGCCACACGGCCAACTATAAGGGTTGCACCAGGTACCCAAAACTCACAGAAAAGCGCGCATCAACATGGAGGAAGTACTAAAGAACCGCAAAACTCGCGACGAACACGAAAGTGGACACAAAACCTCGAAACAGGCCGTAGAAGTGCGTGAAAATGGCGCTTCTTGCAAAATAGACTTAAATAAACTAATCCAGACCGTCCGCAAAGTCCTAAATGCGGCAAAAGACGTTAAAAAGTTCGGCAAAAGTCTCGAAAAATCCTTCTTGCATTTCCAGATATCCTAGCAGTGTTTGAACACTAAGGAGGAAAACATCATCGCATCCTTGTAGGCAGCTAAGATGAAGCACCAAAAATGCACATTATAGACAAAAACCCATCCAGCCCGAGGAAATAAGGGACACCATTTCCTTAGCACTCATATATATCATTCAAAAAATTGAAAATCGACCTACACGTTATTTTCGAACAAACCAGTAAGTGAGCTGAAAAATTTCACAGCTGAGCCAAAAGATATACAAAATCTTAGTCTGCGGCAAAAACTTTGCAGAGCATGGTTTCTATAATCTTATAGCATACACAGCTATAGCATATACTAGGTGCATCAAAAATAAACAATAAATAATATCCAAGTACCATAGAAATTTTTTTATTTCAATGACTTTTTGTTTAATGTCAAAATAATCGATTTTAAAAACGTTCTATTTTTATCAATTATCAAAATTGGGTTTTTGCCACCATTTTTGTAATAACGTGCAAATTAACAAAAAAACATGGCTCAAAGCAGTGTTATGGTTTCATTGCCTCAAATGGTGGATTTAGCATTGAATTGTCCTGAGGTGAGTTTTAAAAAGAATTATTTTTACTATTTTAGGTAAAATTTGGAGCAAGTATAAAAATTTTAGGTGGGAGCAGTTAACTTTAACATATTGCACTCCCTCCTTCACGTTATAATTCAACAAGTAGATTTATTGCAATGTAAAGTAGAATTCAAAGGAAATGACAGCGAAAGAGTACAAGCTCTCTTGACTACAAGTAAACCTGGCCCAACTCTAAATCTAACGGAATATGTGGTAACTCCCGGAAAAGATCAAAGGAAGGTTGTTTCGAAGAAGAAATATAAAAGACTTGGTAATTATAAAAGGCATTCAAAAACTAATGATTCTCAAATGATTTAAAAAAAGGTAGTAAAGACGATGTCGTTATGGAAAAGGAAGTTAGAGTAATTGAGCAAAGAAAAGATTCAAAACATGAAATAAGTACAAATGTTAAGGGAATGGGCCAAGGTTAGGGCACAAGTTTGTCAAAAATCTAGATAATTTATAATTTTAAGCATATTGCAGACAGAGGTTCAAGTGCTACATCACTTCAAACTGTTGTTGTGGTTGAGCCAACAAGTGAGTCCACAACACCAGCTGCTCATGTATCGGTGGCGTTATCTAAAATTCATTTTGATAATATGGAAGATGAAATTGAAAAATTGAAAGAAGAAGTTAGAGAATTGAAAGAATTACCTGCTAACGTGGGCTTAATTGAAGCCCTAAGGTATTTATTTACTATTTCCACTAGTGTGACTTAATTTAACATTTTAGAAACGAATCGGTTAATACTTCGACACCAATTTTGGACATGTTTCAAATATTGACCATATCGAAGCGAGTAGATGCAGCTGAAACTGGAATGGGTAAACTTGCTAGCATGATTGAAGATTTAGCAAGAGAACAAAAGGGAGGTTAGTTAAATTTGCCTGTTTATTAAATGAGTACAATCTTAAGGGTTCTTTTTAAACACTAGCTAAAATTAATTTCTATATTTTGGTTCTTGTGCCTTAAAATCAATTTTCTAATTTATACATGTGCATTCAAAAGTTTCCGAAATAGACCGAATACCTACGAATATTTGACAATTTATTACTGTCGCGTTAGGTGGCAGTGCACATATTTCTTCAAACTTCACATGTTGGTCTCAAAAGTTTGTTGTAATACACAAGCTGTGAATTTATGAAATTTTAGTTGTCCATCTATTTTTAACATTTTTTACCGTATATTTAACCTTATCTATGATATTAAAGACACACCAACGAGGTAGCGTAAATCTTTAAAAGGTTCTTAGTAGGGCACCTTTGTACGAAAATGTTATTGTTACCTACATTTACGCACATTTTCGTATCTGTTTTGTATCCATGCGTTTAATGTACATTTTACACCATAAGAGGAAGGTGTAAATAAATGTGTATATCACCACATTTAACCAGTTTTCAAAAGTGTACTAGTACTAGTTTTTATTTTATTGCTAGTTATAGATATAATAGAAGAAATTGAAAATTCAAGCGAAGTTAGGAAAGTAAATGCAATGCAAGAAGGTGTTCCTCGAATGTTTCGCCAAAGATACGGAATGTACCCGTTTAGTAATATCTTTAATGGAAGTTTGGCTGCTTTTCTACCCTTTTTATTTTATTATTATTGCTTAGATAGATGCCTACATAAATATTTGGAAAAACATACCACGTTACAGCAATAGTTCAATTTCTTGGTACAATAACAAATCATATTCTTACATCTAAAGCTAAATTGTACACATTAAACTCATTATTATTTTTTGCAATAGCAATGAATTACATTGGACTAAAAATCTTTAATTATCTATATAATCGCTCAAAAAAAACATATCCACACTTAGAACGTAATTTTTCATTATCACTAATTTATTTGTAAAATTTTTACAGTGAGCGTACAATACCATCGTGCATTTAAGTTTAAGCTATAAGCAATTAAATATTTAATCGCAAACTCATCACAACACAACACTTCTAAACGGTCAAGAAAGGATCTTGAGGATAAGACAGCATCAATACCGTTTGCTAGAACACAACGTTTATAATCATGAGATAAAAGTGCAATTTTATTTTTTCGAATCGTGTAAACTTTATATAACACAAAACTAAAAGTGCTCTTGCTGCATAACGTTCACATTATCGTCAAAAAGTATGTATTTTGAATCATATTTGTGACTACGACTTAGGATTTTAAATGTCCTTTCCATCATTAACTTTAATCGAATACATTTTAGACTCTGTAAAAATGAAGCCTGCCATCACATCTTTCATCAATCCCAAGATTATAATTAACATAAGGCGCAGTCAAGATATTAATTGTGGCAAACTCGGAGGTGTCAAAGCGGTGTAGGTTTTGTTTCATAAGCTCATAAACATCAACGTCGAAAATTTCAGATATAAGCGAATCACTGTCAATATAAAGCAAATTAATATTATTAGGACCGAGCTGTTTTAACATACAATTATAATGAAAACCACAAAGGAGTTTCGGCGATATTTAAAATTGCCAACCCCACATATATAGGTTTGTTAAACTTGATCTCTGTTTTATTTATCTCAATCGTGATGAAATTTTCATTGAAAATAGTTCTACCAGGGAAATTGTTTAAGGAGATAATTTTTTGCTCCTTAGGGAGTGCCAGCTTTACTATTCTATACATGCGAATGTTCTCCACCGTTTTACCAAAAACCGCATATTCTGGAAATCATTCGTCTGCCCTCATTGAATTATTTAGCCGAGTGATTGTATTTAAGAACTCTGTTAACTCGAGTCCAGTATTCAAGCACCATTTTAGCTACAAATAATGGATAAGATGAAGAATCATAATAAGCTTTGTTAATTTGGCGGTCGAAAATGCTCGGGGGCAAAGGGTAAGTCTCAGTGTGTGGTGAAAAGTTTACTCGAATATGTGGTCGCTAGGAATTTGGGATTTCAAGAATGTCCAAGGGTTGAAATTTGATGTGTCGTGTCTAATTATTTGTATGGACGTATGTCCATCTTCGGTTAGTTGACAATACAAATTTTTATAATTAATATTTAAATATTTCATTGTTAAAACACTTTTTGAAACTTACGATTGTATGTTTTAATTGAAATAATAGGTTTACTAACAAAACAATCTAAAATATATATACTTATGGGACATTACAAGAGAAGTTCATGTGTACATGTTTACAATTTTATAGTTTTCTATATTCTCGACAAACTTCAATCTTAAATTTAGTATTAAAATAGGTAAATGGCTTAATTTTATGGACCATATATTTCATTTGGAATGTGTAGTATTGTTTATCAAAAAGTATATTAGTTCTATTTATAGTGGAGAAATATTTGCTGAATAGTCATGTATAATTTTGCCATACGAGATTAGTATTTTGAAAGATACGTAAAATTAGACATAGGAAAACTTTTATTAGAGAGAGAGAGAAAAAAATGTTTTTGAACTGCTTATGTCTATTAAAATATTGATATTTTAATTAGGGACAATACTATAAGGTAGTGTAGCTTAGGTTTAAGCTCTAAATTAAAAGTAGTCTTGAATTTTTATAAAAAGTGTAAAGTAATTATATGTGAGGAAAGAGTTAAATATTTGAAGTCGCGTAAAACTAGAATTTGATTTTTGATATTTATTGCAGATGTGTATTAAAATACAGTTTATAAAAGTTGGACTTATTGGAATAAGTACAAGAATTACTTTTAAATTTAGATTCATATATTCTAATTTTGTTTTTCGGTTGGAACTAATTATTGTGAATATTTGGAAGTTCATTATATCTAGATAATTTAAGGCGATTTCCAAGTTGCCTATAGGTTCGTGTAAGTTAAAAACGAACGCATTTCATATTCTTTAATTGACTAGAAAAATTTTAGAATTTAATGTAGCAAAAAGGGATCTTACTATAAGTATAATAAAGGTAAACGCAGTATTATTTTAGATTTTGCCTTAAACGGGTCAAATAAATTTTAGTATTCAATTGAGATCTTTGGTTTCCAAAATTATTTGCGCTTTTTTTAAACCAGCCTATGAATAAAAAGTTTGGCCTGTAATGACTTCTAAGGTACGTCTTTTAAGCGATTTTTAGCAGAAGAAAGGTCGGCATGAAATCAAGTTGGAAAACCATTGAATACATGTGCGTTTATAGATTTGCCACATTATTAACTATTAATTTGAAAGGGTATAAAATTGTATTTTTAATGCATTGTGATACATTTACATTTTTATCGGTCATTAAAATTTTCATTATTACATATTCCTAGCTAAAGGTCTTTCTAACGCTAAAAACTATTGTGTAAAATCAAAATAGTTGCAGGCGCCACAAATTTTTGTTGGATAAGGTAACTCGCTGCAAAACTAGAAACCAACAAAGTAAATGTTTGCTAACTGCCGGGTAAGAATTGCTAAAAATAAAGCACAGATAATAGTAGGCTAAAATCTAAGTCGTTTCATAGCGATAACTAATTGTGATTAAGACTTCCAGATTGTAACGACGTCACTGGAGAAATTAAAATTCATGCTTACACATGTACGCACCAATACATCTATATTTTGCCAAATAAAATTAATGCAAGTGATCGCTTTACACTGTTTTACCTGGTAAAACACAATCTAATATAGTAAATTTGCCAATTACTGTACTACTAAAAATAAACATAAAATGCCAATAAATGTAATTGAACAATGCTTAAATACAGTCCCTTTCGTTTAAGAAATAAATTTGATAATGGCAGTAAAATATATTAATTTTAATACGATCCCACGTGTGAAAGTAAATAGTTGATTGCACTAATTTATCTAATTAATAGTAATGTAGAAAAGAATAATTCGTTAATAAAATGATTCTACAGTTGACAATGAATCTCAATTATACATGTGCTGAAGTCAGTTAACTTGAACAATCAGGCCAATAAGTCTATGAGTTATAATTTTGACTTGAAAACCAACATCAAAGCAGTTTCTTGATGCGTGAATGTTAACACAAGCTATCAGACGCAACGATTACATTCTAAATTTCAAAGTAAACGCATAACAAATTAGTTGCCACTTGAATTTATCGCTTTAAACATTACACGGTCCCTTGTTGAAATTATAATCAAACTTCAGTTGATATAGTTGTACAGAAAATTCATAAAATCACTTACGGTCGGGCCTGTCTTTACAATCCCTTTCTTAGTAAGAGAATTTAGGAATCCAATAAGGAATTCCTTTTTGGTAAAACGAAGCAAATGTACAGATGTCCACAGGGAACCTTTCTAAAAATGCTGTTTTACGCCGTTTCGAAATTTCATAATTAAAGACAATGTGATTGTCACAATTTTAAATTATTCTCAACGGAAAAGATACTTTACATTTTTGCAATATGTCCGACTCACAGTAAATACCGATTCTTAGCTGCTTTTAATTTGCAGGAAAATTAGGTCAATTGCTTTTCTAAATTTAGCACTTCAAATAATTGTATTTGGCTATAATTGTCAACCTTTTGCAAACTTTTGGCCTTAGCAATTCTTTATAACTTAAATTCACGATATAAGAATTTATCTTATTCTTAAATCAATAATCCATTCGTAATTATCAGTCAGGTTAAAACAATAATTATTTCAACTTATCCCTTACGTTTTAATCAGATTTTTTTTAGAATCATTTTTTACATTTAAAATTAGAAATATCTCGCTTCATATGTATCGTAAGTACAATCAACCCCAATAAAAATGTTCTCCCATATTATTTGATTGTATTTTCTACAAAAAAACACTACAATAGTACATTACATGACTAGTATGCAAAATGCCACATATAAACGAGGAACGCCCTGTGCGTAAGATGTATGTAACTTTCCAACGAGTTATGTACGATATTTTTCCCACGACATCAAATTATTACTACCTCAGGATCTATTTTATTAGTTAAACACTTTTCCGCGTTTTAATTACAATAAACTGCTTTCAAATACGACGAATTATCTGACAGCTTTTAAACAAAATTTCACCTGTTATTTTTCAGTAAAACTCTAAAAACTTCATCACACATGTGGGTTATTATAACGCACTCTATGAGATATTGATAACTTCCCAGGATACTAATTTTTGTTTGGAAACAATTACTTTTGTATGTGGTCGTAATAATTTGTGGTGGTAGGAAAAATAGTGTACATATCTCGTACATCGTACTCGATGCCACATCGATTGATACGTTATTTTCCATACTCGTTATGTAATATACTGTTAACTACTACACAGTGTCGGCCCCGACTGGTGTAGTGGTTGGCATGATTGCCTCTGCACCCAAGGGACGCGGGTTTAAATCTGATTGAGGTCGGTAAGTTTTTCAGCGGAGAAAAATTTAAAAAACATGCCTTCTTCTCGGACAAGGAAGTAAAATCGTGGGTCCCGTGTCAATGTGATGTTTGGCAGGTTAAAAATCCTTAGTGGCGGTGGACTCTAGATTCAGCAAAATTCTAGTAGGCATGGTGAAATGACTATATAACAGTTCTAGTTCAAGAGGGATAAGGGAAATTCCGCATCCTGAACCCTCAACCACAAAAACAAATGAACAAACAAACTATACACAGTCGTATCAAGATGCGTTGATTTTTTTGCTTTTAAAAATATTTGAACATCTCGACTATTTGTTAGATAACTTTGAGAGCTTTATAACCAAGCTTGTTTTTCTTTTCAACTCAATTGATTGCTCAGGCTAAACCTGATTGTTCATTATTTTCAGATAAGTTAAGTACCACAACATTCACTATTTTTTGCCTTCGATAATTTCCGTAATACTTGTTTTTTTTGAGCCATTATATATCGCTTTATTGTCTAATTTTGCGATGAGATTACTTTCTAACGCGTTAGGGTTTTTTTTAACGTATCCAAACGTTTATGACGCACCTTTGTTTCTCATGATTCATTTTAAAACATCAAATAATTATTTCAAACCACCCAGTATATTCGTTTATAAACTAATCTTGTGGAACAAATAAGTATTCTTTTATTTTAATATTCAATAACTTGTGTTATAATTTTATACTTAAAATTTAACGGTCAGCAGTTTTAATTTAAAAATTAAATTTATAAAATATAGAAAAAATGAATTCGTTTGCCAAGTTAAATAAAATTGCTTATTTATCTTGGAGTGCCATTATGGTACACGTATTTCTCTATTAAGCAACCCTAATGTTAGTGATCGAGATCAGGCAGTGGAATGTATGTTGTTAGACCCTCGAAATTACTATGTATAATTACAAAATTCTAACATTTAGAAAATTAAAATAAATTAACGTTTTATTTCAAATTTCTAAAAATATAAATTAAAATAGGAAATACCAAACCATAATTCTAAAATAAAAACAGAGTTCACAGGTTGTAAAATAAAAATTTGTG
>JAHWXV010159623.1:0-10066 GCA_024586415.1 Phrixothrix hirtus
GGTTGAGGGAATTAAAATATATGGGAAATTGGATTTAGGGTTACTATAGAAATGTAATTTTTCCGAGGCTTTTATTAAAAATTTACGTCCTCGTAATCATTATTATGGTCTTCAGCATTATCATCGTTATATTGACCAAAATCTTCAGGGTTATTATCATAATTTTTGGGATTTTCTTGATAATTAATTTCATCATAAGGTTGATTGATATAATTGTGATTGTAATATTCATGGGAATAATTTATTTCAGATTGGTCTAAGTTGTCATTATGATAGAATAATTCTTCCGAGATAAAATTACGTGGTTGATAAAACTGTTTAATTATGTTTGATCTTTGGGGATTTTGCATTGCATTGCGAAATTTATTCGGATTAGTTATTTGTTCGGTGGCAGGTCTTTTATGTACATTACTTATATCCATGGGTTCTGGTCGATGTACGGGTTTATAATTTGGATTGGCTGCGAAAGCATTGTATTTAAAATTTCTAGAAGGGTTAAAGTTATTTGAAAATGGGTCGGAGTTGCGTTTTGGAAAAGATTGATTGTTTTGATTTTGGAAAGGCCTATTATAAAAGTTTTGATTTATAGCTTTGTAAATTTGGTTTTTGGTTATGAAGGTTTTCAGAATGTAGATTTTGGTTTGTGGGTTTTTGAAAATGGTTAAGATGATTAGATCTATTTTGAATTTGAAAGTATCTAATATCGATCTCCTCTCTGGCCATTTTAATGGCAGATTCTAGGGAATCAGGATTTCGACTTCTTATAAATGAGCCTAAGTTGTTATTTAAGCTGCTAACATAAGTGCATCTGTTTTGATCAAGCTTATAATTTTTTATCACTGCAAGTTCGTTGCCTATTGACACTTTATTGTTATAGATTGCTAGTTGCGTCTGAATTTTATTATAAAATTGAATGGGCTCATCTTTATTTTGTTTTAATCTAGTAAGGTCTATCAGTAAATTAGTTTCGGACCTTTGGTCTCCAAAGTTATCAATTAATTTATTTTTTTATTCTTGTCTACTATTGTAATAATAGCCCGTTATAATGTCGAGTGCTTGGTCCTTTAATTTATTTCTGATGGCAGAAAGAATGAGTTTATTAATGTAACCTAAAGGGTTTCTGGTATAAAATTGATCTGTAATAATTTCTACAGACATTATGAATTCAGATAAAGAAGATAGATTTCCACCATTATTGGGAATTTGATTTAGAAAATGCATGTTAAAACCTGGGGGTAAAAGTGAATTATTTTCTATCATGTTGTCGTTTGAAAAGTTATTTAAAAATAAAAGTTCTGGTTTTCTGCGTACTGGTGATCTATTACGGTTTTTAATCATTCAGAGATTATTTAAAATTATGAAAAATTATTTAATGGAATTAAATAAACGTATTTTCTAAGTTTGTGAAAATAATTAAATTAAATATCTTAACATTTAGTTATATCATAACTTATTTATATAATTTTGCGGTTTTGGATAAATTTGTTAGTTTTTCCTACCCAGATTAGAAATTAAGTGTCTATACTAGACACACTAATCGTCTCGCTTCCTGAAAATAAATGTGATTTTTATTTTCTTATAATTATTGTTAATATAAAAATGTTCATAAAATTGTATAATTTTCTTACTTGTTCTTCGCTGTAGTTGCGAGAGTCACTTGCATGTGATTTTGGGTTCCAATAATCAGGCTTCTGCAAAATAGATGACTTCTTGTTGGCGATGCCGTCCACCGAGTTGTTCTAAAGCAGGTATTGACGTTGATTGAAGTTGTAAGTTTCTCCACCTAGCCTTTGGCGATTTTGTCCTCAGGTGTCGACGGTTACTTCTTAGTTGTTCGGATCCGTGGTTAAGTATTAAAATACACAAATTGGTTACATAATTTTTGAAGTGCCTTTTTGCCACGTATCCTACCGACTGCGCCAGTTTCATTCGTAAAAGGCAAAACTACCCTTTTAAAAAGTTCACTGATTCAAATATTTATTATAATTAAAACAAGTAGATTTAAATGTGTGTTTACAATATTGAAATCAAGTGAAGAACTGGCTTTAATTGTATATATATACACACACACAAACACTCTAGATTAATTGTTATCTACCCCAATGTGTTTTATCTTGCTAATTCTAGGTTCAAATGCATATGTAATTCGCACACAAGCACTGGCTACTGGCTACTTTCAAAATACAGGATGAATGTTTGATTAATTTTGCATTAATTTAATTCAAAATTCCTTATTTTCGATTATTAACATTTTTTAAAATTTAGTTTGAATATTCGTTACTCTATTGGAATATAATTATATTTAAATTGTTTTGGTTGGAAAATCGAGTATTTTGCACACCCTAATTTTTTTAAAGATTGTCTGCTTAATTTATTTATTAGATAATATTTAAATGCATTGCTTTTAATCTTGCAATTTAATTTCCTAACAACAACGATTAAAATAATTACAAATTACTTTCTATAATTAATCATGTTTTTCAAATTCCTGCATTCAAAGAACTTATGGATTTTATGCTACTCATTGGCGGTAATTTTTCATAACCTTTGTGGTTGCACTACAATATTTATTATTTAAGAGTTAATTATTCAATTGCGAGGACTGCAAACAATTTTAGAAATTTTTTCCTGCAATTTGGTTAAATAAAGATTTGTCATCTGCCAAGAATTTGCGAAAACGTAGTAACTAGAAGGATTTTTCAGTATATTTATTAAAATCATTGTATTTCTCCTTACTTTACTGGTAGAATTTTTCGATTTGCAGATGATATTTTTGATTTAGGTTCCTACGTTTATAACACATTTAATAAGGACTTTTTGACGCAAACTTTTTTGCTCTTGCTCAGCTCAATATTGTTTATTATTTAACTAACTTTAAATATTATTTAGTGTCAATTCAATTTAAATTGCTTTCAACATTTACGTCAATATATTTTCACTGTGAAATTTTGTATTTTGCAATATATCATTAAATCATTGTTCTTATTCTCCTTAATGAAATTTTTATTTCAAATTTACATTTAATTGGAATTATCCTCTTTTTACTAGGTAAGCAATAAATAAATAAATAAATTCCCAACGAACCCACGATTCGCATTTTGATTTTTAAATTGTTTATTGTACAAATCGTGCAAATTTACTCTCTTGACTTTCCTAGCCGAGATAAAGCTTATATGATTCCATCTATTACGGTTTTTTATTTACCGAATACAAGTGTATTCTGGGAATTATAAGATAGAAAATAGACTTGGAAGAGGAAAAAGCCTATTGAGGATACATATAGAATACAAAATTGGCACATACAGATGACCTTGACATGAAAAAAGTTGCGGCCTCTTTTCTGTCATGAAGATCACAATTAAGTATTTCCAAATAGGTTTATTTAAAGTAGTAAAATGAATTTAAGGCAATTTTCTATACTGAACGCGTTCAAAAACAAACGAGCATCACGTCTCATATATAAGAATGCTGAAAAAACACAGGAAAACAGCAGATCAGTTTAAACGTTTGAAAATTCAAAAACCAAAACAACAAAACGAAGTATAATAATAGCAATACTTCAGAACGTTATTTGAAAACAAACAACGCATTAAAAACTCTAATTTAGATATTAAAAACGACAATTCAAGAATAGTAAATTGACACTACTGATTCATTAATTTGAATAAAACTTCGGATCTACTAGACATATTTTTTAGGAAATTAGTAGCCAATTATGGAAATTGAACAAGCAATCAAAAATGAAACTGTCAACTCTGGGTAAAATGAAAAATGTGCTGCTGCTTTTTGGAATATTATAGACGATGTAAAGAAATTTTGGTTGCACGTAATCAAATGCCTAACCAATTTTTACGAGTATATTTTAGCGACATTACCAAATCATAATGAACTTAACAAGTAAAATAGCGTTTTTTAACGAAACTGTCAAATTATTGTCATGAGATATTATGTGACATGTATACAACGATATAAACAATTAGAAACGAAGCTCTAAAATGTAATTAAAAAAAATAAAATTAATAGACTTGGCTTTAGAAAATATAATCGTTTCCTTTCGTGTTAAAATTTTAAAAGTTTTTGTTTTAATTAAAGAATGAAATATATAATTATTAATAAAGGGGAAGCCATTAACTTAATGATTTTTATTACAACACGCAACAAATTATGAGAAACGACTCAATTAAAGGGCTGCTTATAAAATATTTGTTTCCCTGTTTTAATAGACGGTAGAAAGCTAGTCTAGCGTAATTGAGCAACAAACCACTTTTAATTACGTCAACTTTTACTTAACTGCTTTTACAGAATAAATGGGTCACATATGACGCACATATTATTTTTCATTAAAAATAGATAAATATAGCAATTTTCTTAATTTCATCCTGAAAAACATGTATTCAATATTTATTTTAGGATAGCTTAAACATATTGTGACATTTTGCAATATTTGTAGGTTGAAGCACTTGCAACACGCCATTGTTGTTAGTTAAACAAAATTAAACCGAACTGTTTACAAATAAAGATAATAAGAAGCTTTGGAAGACCCAGACAACTTGAAGTAATGAAGCTGATTTTAATATAGTTTTGAATAATCTAAAGAAAATTTCAGGAGTGAATTAAAAGAATATTGAAACTGAAGTGTTTTATACATAAAATTAAACTAAGAACCCTTTATTGGCACATGAAAGGCGCGCGTAGATGCCTTTCAAAACGAATATAAACACTGTTTAAAATTAAAGTGCTTTACAGCTCCCTTGGAATGTGTACTTTATCCTAATCAATAAACCACTTGGAAGTTGCGTTTTCGGAACTTTGTCGACTGTCGTGTGGTAGCACGAAGAAGTATGAGAAGAGATAAAGCATCATAAATGCATTACCATATTAGGCTCCAAATTGGCGTGCATACTTTGCATCCTCACTTGCGTTCGACGAGACTGTTTCACCGCTCCTACTATAGTCGTTTCAAAGAATTTACATTTGAATGTAGTTTCTTCCCTGGATTTTGATTAAAATAATTAATTAAAATTCGTAGCGGGAACTGGTATTTTAAAAGCAAAACTGTTTAATTTTGGGAATCGCTGACCCTGTTAAAATAAATAAAGTGTTAACTGTTTCTTACATAAAATTTCTCAGACACTTTTGATACAAGACCAATAATTAATAAATATTTGTAATTTGATATATATATATATATATATATATATATATATATATTTAAATAATTAATAATCGAAATAAACACAATAAATTAAATATTGTTCTCTTGAGAAGTCATTCAATCATCTCGAAGCTTAGGCCATTTATTATAAACAAATGATTTTGTCTACCTTTGATGTCCAGGTAATTATGAATGAATTCTTATTTATTCTTAAAAGTTGAATGTCATTTAAAGTGTAGAAGTTATTAAAACACAATTTGAAACGTTTGCACTTACTCTGTTTGAGTTTAATAAATTAATTGATTTATTAATTTACTTTGCGTTGTTGCTGGTTTATAGGTTGCCCGTATTTGTAGGACGTGCCATTCTGATTATCTGCGTTGCTTTTGAAATTGAATTTTACGAAAATACTGAGCTTGATTGAACTGGTAAATATCGACGATCTGACATTGGAATGACCTTGAAGGATTTAGTTATCAGTTCGTGAAACTTGTATACTTGAGCAATTGTTAGAACTTGTGGACATACGTTACGATTACGCCAACGCTGCACTAAAAGCCGCTATTTCGTCTGTTGTGAGTGATTTTATGGCATTCCTTGTATTGGCATAGTAACCCCTGACTTTTAAGTTTGGACGAATCGGATGTTCGTTTACTTATGCATTCTTGTTTAATGTTTATTGATGTCACATTGCTGTCCGTTGTCTTTAAGTGGTTTATTGTCTTTCAAACCTTTCTAACTGTTGTTTCTAGGTAACGTTTTTAAATGCTATCCTAATAAGTTGTCTCGGGAAATAAAATACACGAGGTCGGTATTTTATTTCCTTTTGTTGAATTTCTGCTATTTTAAGTAATAAAATCGGGAGGCATTCAACGGTGGTAATGCTTTTGAAATGTAAGGTTGTGAGCGGCCGGTTCATGCTATTAATTTGCAAGAATACGTGTGTCTGAAGAAATTTGCGCGATAAATCAAGCTGTTGTGAATTGACATCATTAACATTTTAAACCACGTAGCTCACAATACTTAGCAAGTTATATAAATTGGAATTACAAACTTTGCAAAGGTGGCCTGACGAAAATAACTCCCTTAGCTTTCCTTGTTGTATCACATGTATCAGTAGGCTTTTGTGCTTCAATAATGTCGGTAAGTTGAATTTTCATGTCAAAGAAAACTAGTCTTCACTGAACGTTGAAATTGTAACAGTCATTTTAATCTTCAGAACCGTTTTTGCAGCACTGAAGTACTGGTGCTATTAGAATCGACCAAGGCGCGGGAAAAAAGTTAAATTTAAAACATAAGAATAACACGCATATTTAATATTATCGCCCTGCGCATACATTTGCATAGTACTTTCTAGATCGAACCTTTAGGCTTTTATTAAACAATGCGATGCATTGTTATACTATTTTACAGTAAATTTATGAAAAATTATACAGCGGGCTACAGTTGCATAAAGCTGAATTTACTATTAAAGGATTTTTATCAAATTTATTTTTTGGTCTGCAACCCGCGAAACGTAACTTCCTAATTTTCTATAAATACGAGCTTTGTAGGAGAAAAGAACGTGATGGAACAAAAGCAGTTCAAACTTAATCAGCACTTTTAATTAAATTTTTCTTTATGTATTCATTCATTTACACATAAAAGAAGCTCTTTAAAAATAAAGCGACAAAAATAATTCCCTCACAATTATTTCTAGAATCTTCATTCATAATAAATTAAAATAAACATTTACTTCCGCAATTAAACAATTCAGGCATGAAACTCCGATTTATCAATTGAACTGTGAACAATTATCCGATATTAAAGGATAACTAGGCCACACGAGTTTTAAGTCAAGGACTATTTTAATTTATACTGGATTTAGATTTTAAAATGCAATCAACGCGCGCGCCAATCAATGGTGGTTTTCCGTTTAGAAAACGTCATGTCGATATTCCATTCTTTATTTCTTATTTGTACAACCTAAATAAGTTTGCCAAAATATATTCCTTTGGCGTAAGTTATATTTATCCTTTATAAATAATTCATTTGGCTTGTTTCAAAAAGAGGCGCCGCTGCCATGCCCATCATAAAAATTTTTATTAACGTCGTATTACGTTTTTAGACTAAAATATGTGTCTTTTATTCATCAAAAGGTATTTTATTTTAAAATTTAAGAGTTGTTCCCAATTTTGTTTGGCTTTTTCAAGATATTGTACCTTTAAAAGGCAGAACAAGGTCGTAACTATTCAAATTTATATGGGCTTCTTTTTTATTGAAAATTTAAGGTGTTATTAAATTTCTTTTAAAGACATAATTTATTAGGAGGGAATAGTTGTTAAATAAATATAAAAGTTTTTAACTCAATAAAGGATGTTTAAAAAACGCGATACTGTTTTCTCCAGCGCTGCTAAAAATACCTCGGTTGATTGAACGCTGTTAAATCGAACACGAAAACGCGCCTGTGCAACAAATTTATACTGCATAATAAATTGGCAACATTTTAATCAAACGGATTTCGTATTTTTATTTTTTTTATCCGTCTCGAAGGACCGAAAATAAATATCAGAAAACAACAGCTTATGTTTGGCTGCTTTTTTATAATTTCCACGTTGTACATCTAAACGTACACGTCACGTTTAAAAATAGCATAAAAATGTCCTAAAATTAATATTCCTTAAAATATTTCCGAGTATGTGGCCTTAATATTACTAAGTGCTATCGTCGGTATACGATGCTAGCAAAAACAAGCATGTTTTATTTTAAATATTCGTCTAAGAATTTGAACAGCATTTATATTACAAACATTACTTACTAAATTCGAAAAACGTGAAATGAGGATAACACTGGTAGGTATTCCAACTAGAGTATTTTCGGCGCGGCTGAGAAAAAATCAACAACAACAATTGGTACCTAGAGTCAACAAATTCGAGTATAAGCACTGCCACGAGTATTATTTGCTGTAAATAGAAATTAAATTTAAAGAACTAACGTTTTAAAGGTTTTCACTTTTAAGAAAATGCTTCCATTCTTAAAGAACCTCACAGTGGTGTTGCGTTTAGGTTTAAAAATTCAAATCCAACTTTTCCAATAATTTTGGATTACAACCAAATTAAATTAGAAGCGCAATTCATTTGCTTTTCATTCTTAATTTGGAAGAATTGTATCAACGAAATTTGAAATTGGAAAAGTGCCCTAGCAGTGAATCGAAGTTCAAAATCCACATATTTAGGCCAAAAGAATTTAATTAAAATTTTAGAATTGAAACTTAACATTTTTGTTTGGAAGAAAAATTAACAAATGAAGAACATTATAGCCAAGACTTTAGTCCAGATTCAACCTACACAAATGTCGTTACTTGGTACAAGTTTCATCCAGCATTACAAGAGAATAATGATAGCAAACTAAAGCATTCTTACTCTTCGTCTGGAAAGTTTTTATGAATAACACTTGAAAGAGAAATATGAGAATTGAAGAAAATCACTGCCATTAGGCTATGAGTTAACATTTAAAACCCTTACCTTTCATTAGTATAACAACATTTTTCATTCTGAGCAAGTTAAATTTGAAACCGAAAAATGTACAAAAATCACGGCCAAGCACTGAGTAAACATTCAAAACCTAAAAAAATTAAATAAGGATTGTAGGTTTAAAACTTCACACTACTTTTCTTTTGAAAGCATTTTATAAATGATACTCAAAAGAGAAGAATGATAAATGAAGAGTCACTACCAAACACTGAGTTAAGACTTGAAACCTCCAAATTTAATCCAAAAAATTTAAATAAGAATCTTAGGTTTCAAACTTAACAATGTTCTTCATTTGGAATGAAATAAAATTTGAAATAGAAGAATAAAGAAAATCACGGCCAAACACTGAGTTAACATTCAAAATCGCACCTTTAACCAAACCAATTTAAATAAGCGCTGCAGGATTGAAACTTCCCACTATTTTTCATTTGCAAGGACTTTATAAATTAAATTTCAAAATGGAGGAATGATAAATGAAGAAAGTTACTGCCAAGTACTGAATTAAATCTCAAAACTTCTAAATTTAGACCAAGAAATTTGAATAAGAATCCTAGGTTTCAAACTTAACAATATTCTTCATTTGGAACCAAATAAAATTAGAAACACGACAATGAAAAATGAAGAAAATAACGGTCAAACACTGAGTTAACGTTCAAAATCGTACCTTTAACCAAAACAATTTAAATAAGTACTGCAGAAATAAAACTTCACACTATTTTCCATTTGAAAGGATTTTATACATGACATTCCAAATAGAAGAATAAGAAATGACGAAAGTCACTGCTAGGAATTGAGTTAAGTCTCAAAAGCCCTAAATTTAGCCCAAGATATTTAAATAACAATTCTAAGTTTCAAACTTGACAATATTCCTCATTTGGAACGAAATAAAATTTGAAACAATAATGAAAAATGAAGAAAACCACGGCCAAACACTGAGTTAACGTTCAAAATCCTCACCTAGCATTTCATTAGTATAACAACATTTTTCATTTAGAGGAAGTTAAATTTGAAACAGAAAAATGAACAAAATCATGGCCAAGCACTGAAAAAACATTCTAAACCCAAAAAAATTAAATAAGGACTATAGGTTTAAAACTTCGCCCTACTTTTCTTTTGAAAGCATTTTATAAATGACATTCAAAAGACAAGAATGATAAATGAAGAGTCACTACCAAACACTAAGTTAAGGCTCAAAACCCCGAAATTTAACTTAAGAAATTTAAATAAGAATCTTAGGTTTCAAACTTAACAATGTTCTTCATTTGGAATGAAATAAAATTTGAATCAGAACAATGAAAAATGAAGAAAATCACGATCAAATACTTAGTTAACATTCAAAATTGTATCTTTAACCAAAACAATTTAAATAAAATTTGAAACTTCATACTATTTTTCATTT
>JAHWXV010159637.1:0-10727 GCA_024586415.1 Phrixothrix hirtus
ATGCAGAGACAGAGGGATTCATGTGTGCAATTCAGGATAATGTAATTGAAACTAGAAATTATTGTAAGCACATATTGAATCTTGATGTCTCTGACATATGTAGATGTTGCAGCTAGCCAAATGAAAGTATAGAGCATATCATTGCTGGTTGCTCGACACTAGCACCTACTGAATACTTAAATAAACATAATCATATTTGCAAGATACTACATCAGCAGATAACGCGTAAGGTGAATTTGTTAGCTAATTTTAGTCCTTACTACAAGTATGTTCCGTATCCCGTTCTTGAACGTTCAAATTACATATTGTATTAGGATAAACAAGTTATTACGGATAGGAAGGTTAGTTGTGGAAGGCCTGATATTATTCTAATAAATTGGAATGATAGGGAGGGTTTTATCATTGATGTTGATGTACCACTTTCTAGGAATGTTATAGCAACAGAAAATGAGAAAATTCTCAAGCATGAACGTTTAGCTGAAGAGATTATAGGTATGCGGAAACTCAAAAGGGTTTCTCTCATACCTATTGTTGTTTCGGCTACTGGCGTGGTAACTTGCAAATTGGAATCACACCTTAAAAAATTAGGATTGCATATTGGCCTTCTCAAAATTCTTCAGAAGGTTGTTCTATTAGAAACCTGCCATGTTAGGAAATGTTTAACTTTAAATTAAACTGCGAATTGATGTATAAATATTCAAAATTTTAGTATGTTATTTCTTTTTATGCATTTGTTAAAACAACTAGATTAGAATTTTTATTTTTTAATGTCAAATGGTTGGATATTCCCCTCATTTCATTATAATTAAAAAACTTATAACCGCAAATAAGAATGCGTGTAAGTAAAGTTAATAATAATAATAATAATAATAATAATAATAATAATAGTAGTAGTAGTAATAATAATAATAATACTAATAATAATAGTAATAATGTATATTTGCCCAACAGAGTAAATTTAATTACAGGACAAAACTAAATGTACTAAATGTATTAAGCTATTGGCATTAAAACTAAATAAAATACAAACGATAACACATAATAACAAACATTACAAAAAATCTGTTCGATAGAATTGTAGATTAATTTGGAGAAAAAAAAACGTTATACAATTTGCAATAAATAAATAAACAATATAACAATAAATTTGCAATAAATAAATAAAAAAAGGGAAAAGAAATAAATATATTTAACTGTAGTACAGATTAAGTAAAAAACACAAAGGTCAATGCAAGACAATAGTTTTTAATAGAAAGATGTCTGTAGCTTTATTCACCAAAAGTGATACATTATGGGTGTTTATATCGTAGGTGCTATATACTGCATTAAAATTATTACACGTTGTTACTAGGGGTGATTTTGGTAGTATATTATTACGTGCAGTAATAGATAAGAACGTTTTTTTCTTACGAGAAGACGGACGAGATACATAAAAATTTATTTGAAACATGGCTATAGAGTCGATTTGATTATGCAGTAATTTGTATAGAAAAGTCAAGCTAGATAAAATCATTCTCATTTCTAATGTGACCTATAAAAATTATTTGACCCAATTTACTTTCTTTGAAATAACGAAGCAAGTTTAGGTCAGTCGTTATACTTCAAGATTTAATTTTTAAGTATATTGATTGCTTGCTACCAAATTATTTGTAAAAAATACAAGATTTTAAAGTATCATATCTTAATTATCAGACATGATATTAATACAATGAATATTTGTTTTAGAGTTTGTAACGTGTTTAATTGACATATTCTAATGGAAAATAAGCGATTCCTTTTACGCCATTCCTTAAGAAATACTATTGTAAAAAATGACACAACTGGAAATGAAACGCTTATTTACCTATTTTAATTTGCAAAAATGATTTTTAAATTTTTCCCTTACCTGTTAGATTCGTGTACCGCAAATTAAGAGATGCTGTTCTAAAAAATATACGGTAAAATAACTTAAAATCATTTTAACATTATCTTCTGGAATAAATATTTTTAGAAACAAATATATTTTCCTAATGCAAGATATACCGATGTTTAACACACGTCAAGTGTAACGATATTACTATCCCGCACGACCTGCACTCCAAGATTGGACTGAACACCATAATTGGCGATATTTCGAAAACTGTACGTTTTTAAAAAGATATGCATAACCAAATTTTGTTTTATAGGTCATAAGGTACGCACAGTTTGCGGATGTCACTTATTTTTCGGAGACCCTGTATATAATAAATTAATTATTTTTAATATGCCATCCCCTATTTTCACTAAGTATAAACGTTTACGTAGAAATCGAAAGAACACTAAAATTAAAAACGAAAGGAACAAAACATAACGCCATATATTAGTTATTTCCCTTTATTCAAGGATTACCTTGACATGGTTGCTAAGTAGGACTAAAAAATTAATACTTTCTTAGTTTAAAATCTTGATTTTTGGATAATAATCTATACAGTTAATGATTGAAGGGTTGAAATATACGGAAGTGAAGCTTAATTTTATGCAGCAATTCAACCTTTTATGCTAGTTTCAATTTAACAGTCAATAATGACAATTTTTTATTGTTGTAATTTATTTATATAAACACCCTTAGAATAGAAAAAAGATTGGCTATAAAGTAAATTGTTAAGAAGAAATGGCTTTCTGGTATTTCCAATCAGGAGCTAGGAAACTCACAAAATGTAAAAATGAAGTTTTATTTTAGTACTAAAAGATTTGACACTTCACATTTTTATGTCAGTTGTAAAATGTACGACCCGATATTTCATATACAGATGTAAAAACAAATTGTTTCAAAAATGTATATAATCAACGCTATTTAGATAGGGATTAAAAGCTTACTTTCAGCAATTTCTTTTGTACTCTTTGACTTTATTAATTTAGTGACGTATTTAGGTTAAGATATGGCGATGACCATTTCTGAAAAGGCGTCAACAGTATTTAATATATATTTTGAAACTCCATTAAAATACAGAATTCTATTTTTGGAGGTAATTAAAACAGTAATCTGATATTACAGACTTTTTGCCTTGTTTGTAGCAAATATTTTTATTTAATGATGAAATATACACTTTTTTGATATTTAAGTAACCTTTGATTTTGCAAACTTTAAAGAGTATACTCCCTTTTAATAAGCAGTTACTAATCAACCGTTAATGAAAACAACGGATATGCCTTTAATAAGTACCAAAGCTGGAAACTTTCTCCATTAATGAGAGCATAGCTTAATTGAAAAAATATTAAATTTCGGGTAAAGTTAGAAAATGAATATGTAAATTTATATCCGTAAATCACTTGTCGAGCTTTAGTTTTGTAAAATTGTCCACAATTTTTATTACCACATTCTGATACTATAATATTAGTCTGCATTAATTTTTTACTATCGTTTAATATGAGAATACTAGAAACATGTTTGAAGAGATTATAATAAATCATTTTATAATTTATGTGATGAGAAGCCATATAATTAAACCTTCCTTGCAAAAATAATTAACTAAAGGTAATTAGATTCTAATCAGCGTTCATACGAGTCTAATAATGTAATTTATTAGACATTGCGATATAATAAAATGTTTTTAAATGATATAATTATTAAACTTCAAATAATAAATAACAGTTAGTGATATCACTATATTTTCCCTGAATGTTTAAGTGGTAGCATAAAACAATTGAGTATTCCATTTGTCCTTGTGTTTCAAGAATTCAAAAACTACGATAAACGTAGATTTGAATTAAGTGACGTTTTTGACTTGTCAAACTTTTACTATTTTCATTTTACTCCTTACCACATATAAACTTATGGAATTCATCATACAGCGTTACAGGGTTGCAAAATGTATACAAATCGTTTAATTTTATTATGAAGATTTACATGCAATCTTTAACGTAGTTTGCAGTATTAATGCAGTTTCCCCGCATAATTTTGTATCAAGCAAGATCACTATTCGAAACCGAGTACAAGAAGTGAAGACATCAATCTGAACATCGGTTTGACGTTCAGCCGGAAACATCACCGTAAAATGTATAAAAAACATAAACATATCAATTTGACATCGTAATTGGAGGTTTGAAAATCCGCGTGTGATTCAAGAAAAGCCTACAAATCTTAAACGTACGACGATTTGGTTCAGCTTTTGGTTAAAAGGCGTTATTAGACCGTACTTTTAAGAATTACGCTCGAAGAGCTACTTTATTCAATGAATTACGTTATAAAGGCATGTTGACCGACTCGTATGGCCTATATAGAAAAATATGGACATAATGACCTGTATTTTCAACATAATAGATGCTAAATAAGTGAACAAATGCTTTATTGCGCACCAGATTCCCTGGTGATTCAATTTATGGAAGAATGGCAGCAATTGGCAGTCACGGCCGTATGATGTGATACCTCTAGGCATCACTTTGGGGCTACATTAAAATAAAAGTCTACTGTAATAACCTATAGATAGTTTTCACCCTAGCAGTCAATATTGAAGCCACTATTGAAGAAATACAGCAGAAACTAATCAATAAAATGATTGGAAACTCTAAGAAAGGTAGAGATGGCCGCAAAAATAGTCGAGGCGATCATTTAGCCAAAGTAATATTTAGAAAATAATCTACACTACCCCTCACGGGAGTAATAACATTATTAAATTAGGGAGATTGCATTACCTATCTTAAGCTTCAGATTACTTAAGCGATACTTTGTTGCTGTGAAAATGATTGTTACTATAATGGTTTTGATAGTAACAGAGCAAGGTTTAAGTAAGCTAAAGCTTAAGCTAGTATTGAAATACTGGACCCAAGTATTATTTAGAATTATGAATAATGTTTAAAACTATTGAATTATTGAACAGTATTTAATCCCTTTTGCGAAAAGTAAATCCCTCTATTTGAACCGGAAATTTATCTTGAAGACGCGATGGTCATAATCGTTCCGAGAATCTACCTAATGGGAGAGAGGGTCTTTTATGACGTTCCTAACAATCATTCTTGCTATTGTTACTATCTCAGTTTTTCTGAATACGTGAAACTGTTGTTACACAAATAATTTTCTCGAAGTATTAGTTGTGATTTTTTTTTCGTTAAAAAATGCCAAGGGGTAAAGCAACATCTACAGAAGACATGTCTAAAATAAAAAACACTTCATGATGAAGGGTATTCTATTCGTCAAATAAATGCAAAAGTTGGTGTTACAAAATCAACGGTATATAATACGATTAAACGGTTTGACCAAACGGGTAGTTTAGATCATTGTGAACAACCGGGACCATCCCAACGGACCCCAACAAGAGAAGATTTGCGAATCCAGATGATAAGCAAACGTAATCGACGATTAATAGCCCCGGAAATAACTGCAGAATTCAATTTCGGACGGCGAAAAGAAATTTCCGTGAGGACAGTTAAGCGCCGCCTACAGGAAGTTAACTTGCACGGTCGAGTTGCTACACGGAAACCACTCTTAAGACGCGGTAATCGTTTGAAGCGATTACAGTGGGTACTTCAGCACCGAAATTGGACCCAAGAAGACTGGAAGAAAGTACTGTAGTCTGATTAATCTAAGTTGAAGATGAATCTAAGTGTTTGACCAAAGAAGGAGAATTTTGGTCAGAAGAGGCAAACACGAAAAGATGCTTAGCGAATGTATTGTTCCCACTATAAAGCAAGGTAGAACATATGTTACGGTTTGCGGCTGTTTCTCTCAAGCAGGTACGGGCGATTTATTTAAAATTGACGGTACACTGAGAAAAGAGGGCTACTTAAACATTTTGGAGCAGTATGCCGCTCCATCAGGTGTGCGTCTAATCGATGATACTTTCACACTTATACATGATAATGACTCGAATCGCACGCCGCTTTTATGCAAACATTACGTCCAAAGGAGGAAAGTGCAGATATTTTAAAAGTAATGGTTTAGTTCCCACAAAGCCCCAACCTCAATCCCCTAGAACTACAATGGGATGAACTCGACAGAAGAGTAAGGAGGATGGTACCCTCTTTAAAAAATTAGCTGTGGGATATATTAAGAGAGCAATCGAATAGTATTCCAGCTGAAACAATCCATGAATTGATCAATAGAATGCCGCGAATCGTTCGGGCAGTGTTAGCTGCAAAAGGCGCATTCTTTGATTAAACAAAGGTGTAATATATATTATTTTCTTTTGGACTTAAAATGCTTTTTTTATCATGAATTATTGTAAATTTCAATTATAATTTGAATAAATATTCTTCCCTCTGCAACAGCTGTTTTTATTGCATGTGCAGGTGAAGTTTTGAACAATCTTTTTAAGTTACGCAAAGTGTCAAAACTCCCATGAGTAGTAGTATATATATTACTAATAAAATCAAAATTAGACCGCGATTACAATATAGATAATAGGGGATAATGCTTGTTTTCTGCATCATTTTGAAGCATTGTTGCCATAGGTACCTAACGCATTATAACACCGAACAATACTCCAACAGCTAATGTTCTTAAATTATGGAAATGACTTTAACCTTCTTTTTATTCAATTTTTGTAAATATACCTGTTGAAAATTTATTGCTTGATTAGTTTAATCCATATAAATACGAGGTGACAACTAATAGTAAATATCCTCACCTCGAACGACATTTCTACGTTCCTTAATTTAGTTGTAACGATATCAGTCAGCCCATAAATTTTGAATAACGGGTGAAGAAATACTTTAAATATATAATTAATTTGCAAAACTAAAATCATGATGGATTTAGTACACTCTTTTGTATTAACTTAATAATAGAATTATAAGTCACATGAAATTTCTATATTACTAATTATTTAATGAGGCATTATTTATAATAGTAATTGAAATACAGCTAAAAGTGATCTGTTTCTTTTTACTCATTTGTAATTTGGATTCGTCTACTATTTTGTGTCTTAACTATTATCAAAGAAATTTAATTCGCATTAGCTGTTAACATTTTACAGTATTTGCCATCATTGTGGCATTTAAAGAATGCAACATAACAAGTTACATAAGACAACCCTAACACGTTAAGAACCGGTGTCGTATTTTAAGTTTGACTTTAACTATAGTTAGAGGAATAAAAATTCCTTGATTATCCCAATTATATTTTCTATTAGTCAAAAGACAGGCGTTATACCTTTTTCTATAGATTCATATATGCAATGTTTTATTATCGTTATTTATTGTCAACATCTCCTAAATTTGCTAAGAATAAGGTATTTAAGGCTACAAAGGACTGCGATTAGGTAATCCAAAATACAATATTCAAATTTTATTAATTTTTAATACATATTTGCAGTTAAAATTTTTAAAAAAGGATAGGTAGGGACCATCGGAATAATATGAATTTATAAGTAATAGTTGTATCTACAGTTTTTAATTGATTACAAAAATGTAATATTGAAAAAAAAAGCGTTTTTCAATATTACGCTTCCGTAATTAACTAAAAACTATGTGATAAAACTATTATTTATGAATTCATACTATTCCGTGACTCCCTAGGTATCCTTTTTTAAAATTTTAACTACAACTATTAAAAACTAATAAAATTTGAATGTTGTATTTTGGTTTGCCTAACCCAAATCCCTAGGAGACAACAGAAACTACCAAATTTAAGTTTTGCGTTCTTTAACAGTTTAATTTCTTTTTGTAAATTGCTCGTATTTTTAAAATAAATGCCAATAGCTTTAAGGTTTCTATTGATTATGGGCACAATCAGGTTTTCCAAAACGCTTGCAGGACAGATAAGAATATTAAATGACTAGTGTCATTTGGCAGGTTCAACAAGATAAAAGGAAATTTGTTCTGACTTCTAGAACTTTATGCTATATAAGAACAACGAGTGATGTATAACTTTAATGTATGAATTAGTCTGCAAACTATTTAATGACATATAGAGGTTTTAAACAAGAAATTAAATTTCACTATATTATTTTGTCTCTATAATTCCTTCTAGTGAAATGCATATCGGATGGCCGAAAGTGAATGTAATCCGCACTATTTATTTCACACTGTAAAGTATTATTGTTTGCTTTTAAGCGAAAAGTTTCCGCAGATGTATTATGTATTTTCCGAAATTTGTTTTTAACGTATTCATGTATTTCGTTAATTTCATACGCACCGTGTGCAATATTAATTGCTTTACTTTCTTTATCTTTATGATCAATATAGTACAATTTATCATTTCCTGGAGTGATGAATTCAATTCAATTGGCGAGTAAAAGTATTAACTAGCTCTATTTCCTTTATGTTCTAAACCCAACGTTATCGACATAACGACTGAAGCATCCCTATTTATATAATTTCTATATATGGAAAATTTAAACACAAACGACAACATATTTTTGCATTGAAGTTTTGCTGTCTATTATAATTATAATAGATTTTACATCCCCGAAAGTAGCTAATAGTTTATATAGGTGATGTTAGATTACCGAAGCTATTAGAATAAAATACGCGTTCGCCTTCTTGCGATAACATACCCAATGCGTACCTTCACATTTTTGCCCGTCTACGTTTGCTATTTCACCATCGTGAATCCATGTTTTTTTGGGTAAACTATTTCGCACAAATACACCACAGAAATTTTTTACATTTTTAGCATACTTTTTCAAGTCCAAGTCGATTGACACTATTTCGGGTAATTTTGTTAGTTTTTAGAACTGTTCTTGTTATATGGTTGTTATAAGGTTTCAAATAAATTCCATTGCGCTTCTTTCCAATTTCAATCGCCTTCATAGTTTTGTTATGTCTTTCACTCTGTTCCTGAAATTTTTCAGCGATCTTAGAATCATTTATAGCTTTAGCTATAACTGAAGCTCTTCCAGCGAGTGTCACCGCCGCTAAAAGACCCGCAAGTAGAGGTACTAGTAATGAAAGAAAGCCTCCTGTTTTGGTAACGATATTATTTTGGTAATTTTAATTTTTCTTCTACCGCCTATAGTTTTTATAGCAAAACGAGCTGTACTAAGTATTGATTTTATCAAACTAAGGAGGATATTTCCAGCATTACCAAAGTTTATCGAATTCTTTACTTGCTTAAATACGTTTTTGTTAAAATTAAATATCTTGTGCTTAAAGAAACTTTCTTCTTCCTTCTCTCTTTTTGTTTCCTCTTTTTCTATATCTTTTAGCATTCTTTGAAGATAGATATCCAATTCCTAGTTTTCTTTTTGCTTTTATATCCGTAGTTATATTTAAAGCAGCTACCTCCGCACAGATAGTAACGTCTTTAGAACTAACTCTTTCCCAAGATTTATCACCCACAACACGGTCTGCTATGCCTTTTACTTAAATCTTTGCTATTGCTATAAGCCATGTCGTGTTGTGCACAGGAAGTATCCAGGGGTTGTTAACACCTGGGTCCCCATGAAGAAGACGCTTTTTTAACTTAGTATTAAGTTTACAGAATTAATATCCAGGAATATGTACTTCAAAGGGTAGCTTGTTTAAAAGTGTATTTATAACGCATTCACCTCTTCATCGTCTACTCATAATAAGCGCGTGTACTCACATACATCAGCTATTTATAGATTTTATCCAGATAAATTTTTAAAAACATTAAAAAGTAGTTTCAGTTTTTAATTGTTTATAAAGAACATTAAAATTGCATATTTGTTCAGTAGTAGGATTCACATCAAGTATTATCAATTTGTTACTTAAATCATACCTTTATGTACTAGGTTTAAAACGTAACAGTTTTTCGTGCTGATTTCTAATGCCATTCATAAAAATAGCATTATTATTCTTTCGTTTAGTTAATTTCTTATTACATATCTTAGGTAACATTATCACTGCTATTAATAATATTTCGACAATTAAGAACGAGATGATCGCTGAAAATCTGTAAAATAAAGGATTTCTTATATTTCAAAGTATTAGAAACACCTAAATTAAAACATGATAATTTGTTCTTATTTAAAAAGTTTCTAACAAATATAATAAATTTGTCTTGATAATCTAAACTATTCACGTTCTCTGGACGTAAAGACAGATTCCAATCGTTATTTATAAAATTTACAATAATATTATTGAGATATATAAAGTAAATATAAAAGCAATTTAGCAATAAATATAAAATTCATCACATACTGCAATTTTGGTGGCATATTTTGTGTCACTGATGGTCTTCATCGCTTCTATTATCTATACTTTTACTTAAACTATTAATGGAGATCTATATTGAACCTACTCTGTAACAGGTTTTTATTAACCATTCAGCTAAGTTATTATTATTAGTATTATTACAATGTATAATATAGAATATGTAATGTACTTAATGCTATGAACTCTATTTAACCAATCAGAGCTGTTAATATATTTTATAATATTAAAGTTTATGCCAGTGAGATGTAATATTTATAATACTCACTAAAATATTTAACCATAGAATTACCAATAATGTGTAAAATAAACCATTTATTTCAAATCAATATACCACTTACACTCTACTTTGTATATCTTTCAAACTTAACGCCACTTTGTGGTCATGAACTTTACTCAGTCGCAGTTTTCTAACATGTTCATAAATTTAAACTAATTTGTTATACTTTTACTGCCATTCATATTCAATATTGTGTAACATTGTTTTTTTGATTACGAGTAATTTTGGTCATTATTGTAATAAAGGATCGTATTATTTTAATTTATCTAAGGTTTAGCTCAATTTGGTTGATTGTAATATTAGTTTATTTACAATTACAAAACATTTAGTATCCAAATTGAATATATTAAACAAAACATTTCTATCTTATTTCCCG